>JACCPG010001547.1:0-13640 GCA_016069955.1 Drepana arcuata
GATAGACGGAGAACGTCATCGTCGTTCCTCAAGCACAACTATATCTCCGACTTTAAATTGCATTCCAAAAGTTTGCTAATTTTTTAAGAAGATTTTAATGCAATTTTCAGCAATAGATAGTGATTCAAGAGGAAGGTTTATGTGTATAATACATACATATAGAATACGTACAGAAAAGCCGAAAAATTCAAATATTTGATTAGGATTAAGATTAAGATAAAGATTAATGTGTTTGTCTATGATTAATGCATTCTTTTTACATAGTATCTACACATAAATTTCGCCAGTGTCGTGTTGACGCCATTTATTTATTTTATTTATTTATTTATTTCAATAAAAACATAAGTTAACAGCCCTGAGCCAAAACACTTACATTTTAAATATTTACATTTGCAGTTACTTATTATATAATTATACACGAAGAAAAAATAAAATTTAAATAAACAATAAACTTATGTACTATTTAAAAATTTTAAAATGCAACAGCTAATTTTAGAAGGGCGATCATGGAAGATATCCAGGTCCGTGTGCTGAGCGAGTAGCGAGTTGAGTAACGCCACTGCTCTAGGAGTAGGTGCAGCGGCAGCACGACGCGTGCGCACTCCCGGAGGCTCCGCGAACAGTCGTCTGTGCCGACGCGGACCATCCACGCCCTCACCATTTATCAAGAAACGACTCGGGACCGCTGCTAGGCCCACACGCTCCAACGCCTTGGGATTGTCCACTTTGTTCATCAGGAGGTGGTAGTAATGAATCAGGAGTTGAAACTTGCGTCTTAACTCCAATGTTTCCAGTCCCACCATCCCATGTTGCCATGTTGTCGTTAGTTAACTATAAAGCCTGTAGTGTGAAAATTTACTGAAGTAAGTTTCAAAACACCTCATTGGTATGAACATTTTTATTTTCTAACTTCAATAGCCACCCGACCGTCCTGGAGTGGAGATTTCTACTCTCTAAAACCTCCGAAGTAGCCGTCACCTGTGCATATAGGGGAGCTAAGGGATCTCCTGAACCACCATTTTCCTGAACTCTCCTGCAGTTTGCTTGAGGGGAGGGCAGTTTGCAGCGTTGCAGGGGCGGCTTGGAACTCAACCTATCGTACAAAACGGCTTGATCAGGATCTTAAATTATTTATATTATCTTTACTTATATATATTATACATTTCTTCTGTTCGTGTGTTTGTTACTGAACTCCTCCCAAACGGCCCGACCGATTTTAATGAGTTTTTCGGTCTTCTGTGAGAATGGTTTAAATTCACAAGTGCCCTTGCGATCGAGTTTTGGCAAAGTAATTTTTTCACTCGAGTGAAGCTGGGCGGGATGACTTGTAGAATTATATATTACTAGACAAACAAATATATTACCGGTAGCAATAATACAATAGTCCGAGAAGGTCACCTGGTCTGCCAATGCCAGAACACACTTGGCCGGGCGCCATTTTCATGTCCTTATTTTATAAAGCGTCGCTATCATATTCAAGGTGGAATATTATAATAATTCTAATCCAAGGATAAAATTAAGCCCCACACAGTATTTTTATTAGCGCAGCGCACTTTTCTTTTTTTTTGCCACTTTTTGTACAACAAGAAGTGGCAAACAAGCTTACGGCCCATCCGATAGAAAACGTTTAACCCCAACTTATTTAGGCAAATAATACCGAAGTATCACTTGCGCGTTGCCACTTTGCGTTCGGAGAGTTATACTGTGTTGGCAGCATAAAGGGACTAATCCTCCCCCTCCCCAAGGAGCTCATTACTGGTAACCTTATTCACCGCAAAGGAACACAACACAAAAAAAAATATTTGTCTACGGACTCCTATAAGGTGGAGGTCCTGCCCCAGTCGGGCAGCTCCAAATTCGAACGGGAAACTCGTTACCTCGCTTAATTTTGGTATTTGAAAATTTCTACTAAAATTTGTTTCATTATGCTTTACGCCTTACTAGAAGTGTCCCCAAAGGGTTAGGTTGAGGTAGTACCCACACACCCACTTTCCGCCAGAGATTTTTTTGATGCCAACGTGACAGATGGCGAGTTTATCGCCACTACTTAACCGTGACTTTACATACGACTTTGACTTTATTCTCAAACTTGTTCCTTCACCATAAAGCTTGTGTGCACTGTACTTAAGTTCAGAAAAACTCATTGGTACATTTGGGATTCCAACATGAATCTATGCGTTGCAGGCAACTATTGAAAACACAGCCACCACGGCAAAATTTGTATTGAGACTCAGAACATTATTGGGGTACACAGACCCTTGGTTTTGCAAGCGTATATAGGTGGCGGTAACCGCTTGCCATCGGCCAGGCCACATACTTGTCTTTAGTGGAATGAAAAATAAAATAAAATCTTGTTACGTAATATCACAAATTTTTGGTAGTTTAAAACACATCAGTATCTAAAATCTATTCAAAAACACATTCATAAATTTAAAAATTAAGTACACGTCTCATACGGTAACTGTTACGATAAAAAAACTAAAATAAAATATGTATTTTTGTCCCAAAAAAATAAATCTATTTCGGACATAAATCCCGAACTGGAGATTAGATCTCGTTCATACATCTCAATCTATTTTTATTGTAGGTACATGTAAAGAAATAGTGTGTCTGTCTGTACTGACATTTTGAAATTCTTTTTGATTTTTTTCAAGATTAATTATTGAAAATGTTCTAAGTTAGGTATATTATGGAGTTTGCAATAAAAAATAGTATTTCGCTTCGTCCACATTCATCAGTCTCTTCATACATGCTAGTCGGTTTCGAGTACTCTTAACATCCCGTCCTTGAGCGTCCGATCAATTTGATCTAAGTAGTTCGAACGTGGCTTTCCTCTGCCTCTTCTCTCACACACTTTTGCTTTGTATATCTGTTTTGTCAATCTTTCTTCACTCATCCTTTCTATGTGTCCAAACCAACGTAACATGCCTTTCTTCATCTTAACAATCACACCTTCTTATTTAATATTTGTTGAAGCACGGTGAAGGAAAACACCAAGAGCAAATCCGCATACGTCTGAGAAGCAATTCAAAGGCTTAGCTTAGTCGTGCTTGAGTAGTTGAGTGTTGCTGTCACTTTAGTACCTAAAATATATCTCTGGTGGAAAGTTGGTGTGTGGGTACAACCTAGGCACCTCTGCCTACCCCTTTGGGGAACCTAGTGGGTAGGCGTCAGGATATATATTATTATTTATTATTTATGTTTAAGAAAATTTAATAATATTAAAGCAGCAACCGCCGGGGTATGTCACTAGTGCGTTTGAGATACAAATTTATCGGCGTCGCTGTACCGCGCTGCGCCAGTTTATTTATTGTTCCGACTGTACCTAAATACGTCGTTACACCAGATAATAGTAACCGAACGTATTGAGTAACGAGCCTTTTTCATATTTATTAGCTTATTTTCATGCGGTCGTTTTTTTCACAGGGTTCTTCATACAGCTTCTTAAAACATGGGTATATAAACTTGACACGTAACAGCACATGTTCAAGAATAATTTTTTAAAGACTCAAGTAAATATCTTTTGAATAACTTCACAATTTGCAACACGAAATAGCTCGTAATATAATAATCAGTATGTTGCAATATATAATATGTACGTACATATACATCATAACGTCGAGTTAGGCACAGAGAGTAGAGCGCTATTTCTCTCTGCACTCTCGTTATCTATTTCGCTGGAGGGAAGTTGGTAATCATAGCATAAGGTTTCCATATTCTAAGTACATTTTAATGCAAACCATTGAACTGTAAGTAACGCTCACCGCTTCTCGTAGGTATCAAATTTATTTTGTTTTCGTTACTTACGTTAATTATAATGTGTATAGATAATGCCATCCACGAAGACGCGCTCCAATATTCTTTCCTATAGTTTATAGTGTAAGTGTGCAACCTTCCACTAATGTTTGAGTATTGTCGGTACACACTGATTACCTATGAGCGCACACGCACACTACAATTAATAGACTCGGGTCATACTCCCCGCATCCCGCGACCCCCTCAACTAGAAATTGCCTAATATAAATATGCCTTTTAGTACAATATATACATACCTACAGATAGTGCCATCCACGAAGACGCGCCCCACCACACACACAAATAGTGCAATATTTGAAGAGATTTCTCTTTATACATGCTCGCATGTTACAATATAATATATACATATCATCACGCTGAGTCCCTAACGGAGTAGGCAGTGGAAATAGAGCGCCAGTTCTCTCTAGACTCGTCCTCATTAATCAGTCTCTTCACACGTGCTCGTTTCGAGTACTCTTGTACTTCCCATCTTATAATATAAAAGCGGGCCGTTCTGGCTTCGAACGGGTGGTCATTTATTTTTTAAGCATTCTGGCATATTTTTTTTCTTGCAATTAAATTAGCCTATATTAATCAGGTAGCATTCAAATGGTGAAAGAATTTTTAAAATCAGTCCAGTACCAGCCAATTCCTTACATACAATTCTTTTCTCTTTATAATATTAGTATAGAAGTATAGATAAAACCTTTTATAGGTGAATATTAACAGGGAACCCTAACACGACGCCGTATTAACACGTTTCATCTGGCGATATCGACTATACGCGCGACATTTAGTGGCTGTTAATCCGATACGCCGTACTTTTGGGCGGCGATTTATGGGCCTGATGCTTTTTGATTAATGGGGTATTGCTCCCACCAAGCGAAGTACATACCAGATCTCTTACCCAGTCTCATGAACCATGAAGAAAGTGGTTGTATATGTAAAAGGCAGTATAAAATACATTACTGTAACAACACTGCCGTTCGTATTTTAAAACTGCAAAAACTGTTGTACAATGCTGGGGGCCTACTGAAAATCAGTGCTGTGCTTAACACAGCATACACTGAGTGGGTTCCATACACACACTACTATGGTGCGTAACATAACATATTTATTTATTTATTGTTGTTATTTGTCGTTTATCTTATAATAACGTAACCTTGCGTTTCTTTGTGTGTGTGTTAAATAAATTTATATGTAACACAATTACCAACAGGTTCTACCACCGCATTTCTCTCCATTTACAAGGAAATCATCCCCATACCTTGGAACAAAAAAGGTCTCGCATTGTGCGGCTCTAAAAGAGTCTCCTTCCGCGAACGCTCAGATTGAGCTCAGAGGAATGAGCTCCCCGTTGACGTTTTCCCTAGACAGTATATAAATATGGTGTAGCGTGGAGTTTAAAATGTTCGTGAAAAGATTCTTGCTTAACATCAGACAGATCACATTGTTCGCTATCTTGTGAGGTTAAAAATAAAACGGATTAATAACATAAATATTTCTCATTATTACAAAAATTAGGAAGGTGATCCTTTTAATTCGAAATTTTACGTAAATATCTATAATTAAAAGTAGCTCGAACTACAAAAATATAAAACCCGTCCATTTTCACCCTATAATATGGAATTTATTTATCCACAATCATAGTAACATCCTTAGTACATACAGACTATAACCAATACGATTGTAAAAGATTTAAAATTAAAAAAAAAATACTAAAGATACTGAAAAATAAACAGATTAACATAACATCATCACAAACAATTAAGGTTACTCAAGGTAATCAATACTCTGAAGGACGGGAACGTTAAGAGTACTCGAAACCGACGAGCATGTATGAAGAGACTGATGAATGTGGACGAAGCGAAAGAGGTATGTAAGTCTAGAGAGAACTGGCGCTCTATACTCTCTGCTTACCCCGTTAGAGACTTGGCGTGATGATATGTATATATGTACAAACAATTAATAAACTAACAAGATAACAAAATAAAATTTAAAAACTTACACATTACCAATGTGATTCTAAATTAAATTGTGTCTAACCGTTTCTGCGAGTTTTGGCAACCCCTGGTTATAGTTTAGTCATTGAAAAGGTTGGGGAAAACCTGCACGAATGTTGCCTACAGGGCCTACACAAGCGAAAGTAGGTATTTAACGAGGAATTGTTTAAAAGAAACTGCTTAAAAAGAGACGCTTATCATAGTCCTCACCGCTTACTAACAGTACAGTTTAGACGTAACATCACATGTTCAAAAATTCACTTCAACTTCAACACTAAATAATAATTTCGACACTTGCCAGTCTTACGACAATATTTACAAAGAAAGATATTAAATGACCATAATTCTAAACTATTCGCATTCTTGTTTCTATAAGGGAAGACTTAGTGAAACAATAGAGGAACTGAGACAGTTCCCGTTTGCCTAATCCTTCCCTGTAGGGGACCGGGATTTAATGAATTGAAATGTCGTGAGAATGAACACTAGGGTTGATAACTGTTTGTCATGAATATTTAACGGCACTTATTGTATTAAGATTTAGTTACTAGCTGCGTCCCGTGGTTTCACCCGATATGGCCTGACATAGGTTCGAGTAGTTGCCTGCGACACAAAGATCGCAAGTTCGAATCCCGACTGTACCAGTGAGTTTTTCTGAACGACACACAAGCATGCGGGCCGCCTGATGGTAAGCGGTTACCGCCGCCTATAGACGCTTGCAACACCAAACTGAACAATATCACGCACTACCTACCCTGCCGGAATCTTTTCACACCCTTCTTGAAGGACTCCATGCTGTACTCTTCAGGGAAAAGCAATTTAGGTGTTTTTGCACTATTGCTTACACCCTTCGGGGTAGGTGCGAAAAAATTTTAATTACACTATTAATTCGAAGTTCGAATCCCGACTGTACCAATGAGTTTTTCTGAATTTAAGTACAGTGATTAGTCACACCACGAGCTTTACGGTGAAGGAAAACATCGTGAGGAAACCTGCATACGTCTGAGAAGAAATTCAAAGGCGTATGTATAGTCGTGCTTGAGTAACGGCGATGGACTCGCCATCTGTCTCGTTGGCATCTGGCGGAAAGTGGGTGTGTGGGTATTACCTATACACCTCTGCCTACCCCTTCGGGGACCCTTGGATATATTATTATTATTATTATTATATATATATTATATATTTATTATATATCTTTTATTCTTCTTTCTTTATTCAGACCGTCTTTCTTTATTTTCCGCCACTACTAACTTATAATAGTCTTTGCAAGAATGTTAATACCTTGATTTAATATAACCTGTGACAATCGCAAGCCCACAATATGACTTGATCCTGCGACCTTGCATCTATTGCTTAACGCATTAAAGTAATGTTAAGTTACGGCTAAGTTATGATAAAGCGCACATCTTCCGAGTTGCTTACTTATGCGGTCAGATAACACACCTTTGAGCTTATTGAAACTGAGATGGGTATATATGCTATATACATTTTAGGTAGTAGACTTAGGCTGTAGACGAGCGACTTAATTAGAAAAAAATTAAAACTATTTATTTTCTACCACACAGGAGTATACCGACTGTACCAACGAATTTTTCTGAACTTAAGCTCGTGGTGAGAATCACTGTTTTATATTATAAGTACAGTGATTCACACCACGAGCTTCACGGTGAAGGAAAACATCGAAAGAAACCTGTAAACGGTTGAGAAAAAATTCAAAGCCGTAGATGTGCTTGAGTGTCGGCGACGGACTCGCCATCTGTCACGTTTCCTCCTCTAGTCACCTCTAGCTGCTAGCTAGATCAAAAGAGAGGTAGGGCATAACGGGTTTTCCGTTCGAATTTGGAGCTGCCCGACTGGGGCAGGACTTCCACCTTATAGAAGTCCGTAGCCAAATAACACAATTTATTGTGTTGTGTTCCTACGCGGTCAATAAGGTTTCCAGTAATGAGCTCCTTGGGGTGGGGGGAGGATTGTTGTATTGTGTTGGCAGCAGAGGGATAGTCTCATTATGCTGCCAACACAGTACAACTCTCCGAGCACAGCGTGGCAACGCGCAAGTGATACCTTGGTATTGTAAGCGTAAATAGGCTGCGGTAACCGTTTTCCATCGGGTGGGCCGTATGCTTGTTTGCCACTCTTGTTGTATAACAAAAAAAATGTGGCATCACGGGATGCCTGACAGATTTGAAACATCGCAATTATATTGTACAAGTAATATACATACAGGAACAGATTACGACAGGAAGTTAATATGACTTTATGTTAAAATAAAATATAAGGATATTTTTCCAGAACATGATAACAGTTTATTAAATAATTTACTTTCATAACATACAAAAAAATATTTCAAACTGTGATAACTCAATTAGTTTAATGACTGATTAAAATAATTGAGTTGGTTTGAATAGCTTCGGTAGTACACAGTTATAATCATATAGCGTGGCGACGCGTCGCCATGGCATGCGTCGCCACGCCACCAATCGGTTTTACGTGCGGCTATAGATGTTTCACATCAAAAATAGATTGGACACTCAAAATCGGAAACGTCAAGAGAGAAACCCGTGGGTATGTATGAAGATACTGATGAATGTGGACGAAGCGAAAGAGGAATGCAAGTTTAGAGAGAACTGGCGTTCAATTCTCTCTGCCTACCGTTATGGACTCGGCGGGATTTTATGTATGTATGTATATATTAGGCTAAGTCTGGGAATAAATGTAGATGAATAAACTCGTTTTTTAATAAAGGTATATTTAGGTGTCAACTTAAGCTTATTATTGCTATAATGCAATATATTTCTGGAAGTTGGATGTGTTATATGATTTGAGCTCAAATTGCCGTACAAGAAATTGAACGTGTGAACCGTCCATGCGCCGCGCTCAAAGCGCACCTCCTATCTCCTAATCCCCCACATTACTTGACACTTATCCTAAACTTCGTCTAAAATATTTTGATACAATCGCGCACAGATAAATGTTCCCAATATATCAATGGCCATGCCGCCTTATCCGATCTGTGATACCATGCATCTTTAGATTATCAACGACGTCTTCATTTAGTCGCCTTTTTGCCCCTTTCAAATTTCGTCTGGTTATAATGTGACTCGATCAATCTAAGTCCTATTTTGGTACAATGTTCGGAGTTAGTTTCCGCCTTTAAAATAATTGTTTATTTGGCTTAAGAGCTTTAAGCATTTATATTAATGTCACTGCTTTCAGCTGTGACAGCTATTTGGAAGTTTTAATGTTCTACGTGCAAAAATACATTTGATATATACCTGGCGAGATGGTAGTTAGTTAACGGTCGCGGGTTCGATCTTCAACCGTTTAAGGATTCGTGGTGTAGTATCCTACAATAAAATGTGAACGTTTGTGAGGATGTTTATAAATTTTTCGCAAAAAACTGCTGAAAAGATTTGCATGAATTTTGCCATTAAGATTTAAAATATCAAAAATCTTACGCGGATAAAGCCGCGCGTCATAGATTGTAATTGGACATCATATTTTTAATTGTTGGTACATATTTATTTAGTGTTTGTTTAGGTACTTTAATTAATAACTTTATTCCCGAAGGGTGGTCCCCACAAATGTACTATTTTAGATGCCAACGTGACAGACGGCGAGTCCATCGCCGTTACTCAAGCACGTCTTTGCATTGCTTCTCAGACGTATGCAGGTTTGCTCTTGACGTTTTCTTTCATTGTACTTATAAGTAAATTAAACACATACATATACTTAGCCCTGGCTGGAGGCCTAGGTCTCGCCATTGACCGGTTAAGTAGCAAAAGTTCCCGGAACTCACGCTATGAGAGACAATACAAAAAAAAATATAATAAGGAGGAATGATTGTGTGGACAGAAGACAGAACCATTCGTCCCTCATACTGTTAACACTGCAATTGTCAAAGTAAATGAGGAGAGTAACGAAAAAGTGATTCCTATTACAAAGCGTATCATCAAACCTTATATTCTACATAGCTTCTTTCAGTTAATTCGAAATTTTGTGAAGAGGGCTCATACAGCGAAAATCCTTTGAAGATGCCGCTGATAGTTACATTAATTGAATTATTATTAATTAACAAGGTTAATGAATCTATCATAAGGTAATTGATTGGCTTTTAATGTTCATATGATTTCATTCTATTGCTGTTACAGTTTTGATGTTAATTACGATTTATGTGCTAGCATCAAATGTTGTTCGGGGATATTAAATATATTTTATTAGCTACATAATTCTTGCTTATAATGAGATATAATTGACGTGAATAGTCATTTAAACGATTGAATTAAAAGTAAACCACAATATTGAAGTATTCGTGAGTTAATTTTCGTCTAATTTATAGCTAATGTTTTGATGGATGCAATGAACTTTGTTCCAATTAATTCAAAATATCTCAAGCGGTTCGATCAAAGTCTTATGGACAAGAAGCTGGTAACGTATTTTGTCATACAAAGCGGATTTAGGCCTTCTTGGTATCTGGGAGACAAGCAAAATAAGACCCTAATTTGCTATCAATACTAATAAAAAAATTTAAAGACAGTGTTCTGGAATAAAAACACAAAAAACGTGCTAATACATCTTTATGTTGAATGCTATTACATTTAAACTTTTTTCAATTATATACCAAGCTAAGGAAAAAAAAATGTGTTTGTACATATTTTAAATTCTATAGCCTGTTTATACCATGTTTTTTGCAAACAAAACATATGAAATAAGTTTCTAAACTCTAGGGCCGTGGGGACCAGATGCTATTCATCAGAGAAGGATGTCTCGAGAAAACTTGCCGCCAGTCTTCTTGGCATTCTACCGCGTGACACAGATTTAGGATATTTAGTTATATATAAATATAAATTGGTAGTTTATCTCTATAATTGCTTTTTATTTTAATATTTTATTTGTGTTAGTCAATAAATGATGGATGAATGTGGACGAAGCGAAAGAAGTATGTAAGTCTAGAGAGAACTGGCTCTCTATACTCTCAGCCTACCCCGCTAGGGACTTGGCGTGATGTTATGTATGTATGTATGTAGTCAATAAAATATAATTTTTAAAATATAATTTATGTATTGGAAAAGGTCTTCTCGCAGAAATCCAAACAAAGACAAAATACATATACATACATACTTACATATGTACATAACATAGCGCCAAGTACACACGGAGAAGGGCACAGAGAGTTTTCTCTAGACTTACAGACCTCTTACGATTCATCCACTTTTGAAGTCTCTTTATACATGTTCGCCGGTTTTTAGTGCTCTTGATGTTCTCATCCTTGAATGTCTGAATTAATCAAGGCTAGGTGTTCTTCCGCTACCTCATCTTCCAAACATTTTCTCATATACTAACAATCCTTACATGCTGCTCTACTTTAATAGTTATAAGCTAAGTAAAACATACGGATATCCTAGTGCATAGTGCACTGTCTCGTAAAAGAATCGGCCGGCATTGTGCGCTCGGTCAAGGCGCGGCCCGATTCACACACGGGAACAATCGGTGACTGTCGGTATTGTGTGTGATGTCACACAGGTTAGCTCAAGTTAACTTTGTCGAATGTTGCTATCATTTTTTATTGCCTCTTACAAGGAATATGTTTTACTAGCCTAACTTACTTACGCAGTTTCACCTGTATAAATCTAATTTTTTCGGCTTTTTCTAGAATAAAACACACCCTACGTGTTCTTCCAGCTCACAATCGATCTCGGTATTAAGTTTTATTTAATTCTGCTCAGTAGTTTTTGCGTGAAAGAGGAACAAATATCCTCGCATTTTTGCGATTTATTATATTTGTATAACAAAAGTTTTGTACAACACTATTCTATACTTTTACACAAGTAACTAAATTATTTTTATCGTGCTGGTGCTTTTGTAGAACTGAATATTAATAAATAAAATAAATACGCGCACGCCTTCCCACAAGGGTCCCTGAAGGGGTAGGCAGAGGTGTATGGGTAATACGCACACACCCACTTTCCGCCAGAGGTATATTAGGTGCCAACGTGACAGATGGCGAGTCCATCGCCGTTACTCAAGTACGACTATACATACGCCTTTGAATTTCTTCTCAGACGTATGCAGGCTTCCTCACGATGTTTTCCTTCACCTGGAAGCTCGTGGTGTGACTAATCACTGTACTTAAGTTCAGAAAAACTCATTGGTACAGTCGGGATTCGAACTTGCGACCTTTGCGTCGCAGGCAACTGCTCGAACCACTCGGCCACCACGGCTTTTGTAGAACTGAATATTAATAAGAAATATTAAATAAAAAATACGCTTTGGATTTGATTAATTTAGATCTATTATCAGGCCGAGCCCCTGAGGGTAGCCGGGCTATGGATTTCATCCAGGTGCAAAATAGAACATTCACTCACTTTCCACCAGCGATATATTTCAAGTACCAGTGCCAAGCACGACTATTCATACATACTAGGATTTTATTTTATAATCATTTGAATTTAAACTAGAGGTGGAGATTGAATTCTGCAGACGTCGTGTCAAATAGTCTATTTCATCTAACATTTGTCTACTAAATACATACATACATACATACATGTAATCACGCCTCTTTCCCGTAGGGGTAGGCAGAGACCACTTCTTTCCACTTGCTACGATCCTTACATACTTCTTTCGCTTCGTCCACTTTCATTATTCTCTTCATACATGCTCTTCGGTTTAGGGTACTCTTGACATGACCTTTTTTCAAGACGTCCCTAATTTGGTCTAGAAACGTCCGTCTAGGTCTACCCCTTCCAACACTTTCATTCACACTCGCCTTATACACTTTTTTCGTCTACTAAATTTGTTTATATTACTCACCTGTGGATATAGGAGGCTGGATAACAGAATAGCAAACCCTTTAGAACACGCCATTCATACGAGCGTCTGTAGCAATCACCAGATAATAATCATAGAAGCTCCATCATTTAACTCCATCTCTGGTCTCATTAAAAGTTCTATTCACTATTTACGAGTTCATTTCTATGTATTAAAATATCTTGTATAATATTACGTTCAGACCTCTTTAATGGCACGGCGTTTGATACCGACTTTAATTCACTGTGTTGGATGGCTGACGTATGTTCAATGATATGAGTCGCTTTGTATATTATCTTTATTTACAATAACAACAATTAATAATATTTACAAAGAACAGTTGCAACTAACTACTTACAGATAAAATATTTGTCCCAAATCGGTATCCCGAGGTAACGTGCCAAGAAGACTAGCAGCATTGCCACGCTGGATAGCAATGCTGATTCTCTGAGCTTTGTACAAATCATTTTGAAGTACAGTTGCGTAATTAATACGAGTATGTTTCATTACACTTGCGAAATAATTTTACGACTTTATCTTAGAGATATACATCTCTCACCACCTTCTTAAGGTCTCCGAAGGTGTGTTGTACCCTCTTCTCACCGGAGATATATTTAAGGTGCAAACGTGACAGATGGCGAGTCCACCACTGCAACTCAAGCTCATACATACGCCTTTGAATTTCATCTCAAACGTATGCAGGTTTTCTTCACCGTAGATCTCGTTGTGTGACCAGTCATTGTGCTTAAGCTTAGAAAAAGTTATTGGTACGGTCGGGATTCAAACTTGCAATCTTTATTTCAGACCTGATTAATTTATAACTTGTTACTCTCAATTGTATATATAATATTGTTTAACTGGTGTAGTTGGCATTCAATGCTGTGCTAAGTTACTGAATAAAATAAATTAAAACGTTGACTTTTCTACACAAGTAATGTGAAGGTAACCCGTATACGTTCTTCAAAGGCATATTTATAGCCTGCTTGAATTACAGCGATGGACTCGTCATCTGTCATGTTAGTACCTAAAATATATCTC
>JACCPG010001548.1:0-40509 GCA_016069955.1 Drepana arcuata
GGTGGCCGAGTGGTTCGAGCAGAGCCTGCGACACAAAGATCGCAAGTTCGAATTCCGACTGTACCAATGGGTTTTTCTGAACTTAAATACAGTGATTAGTCACACCACGAGCTTTACAATGAAGGGAAATATCGAGAGGAAACCTGCATACGTCTGAGAATAAATTCAAAGGCGTATGTATAGTCGTCCGCTGGCGGAAAGTGGGTATTAGCTGTATAGCTAATACCCACTTTCCGCCAGAGGTATATTAGGTGCCAACGTGACAGATGGCGAGTCCATCGCCGTTACTCCAGCACGACTATACATACGCCTTTGAATTTATTCTCAGACGTATGTATAGTGCTACACTTGAATGCATCTTCGGCTAAAAGAGATTGTGTTACTACACTCCACTGCCTACTCAAAGTAGTACCCAAAGGGGTACCGGGTACTTCGGGTACTTCAGGCTCTGAGATTCATAAAAATAACCTATAAATGCCTCTCTATAACCACACAAAATCGTAATACTTATCAAGTAAATATCAGGAACTTGCTCCCTGCGTGGCAATAATAATTAATAGTCGAGCAACTATTACAAGCGAAACAGGACTTTCGGGTAATTGTACTAAGCTAAAGTTTAATTTAACAACGGACTGGTTATCGGCCCCCACGGTGGACTTTGCTAAGTTTTATTACTATTTTGTTAATTTATTTATGGCTTGGTTAGCATTTTTGTATTATACTTTTCTCTGGTGGGTACGCTAAGTGAAGTCGAAACTGGCGTACAATGATGAACAGACTGAAAGAAGGAAGTGGTATTTTGGTAGAGAAGACTGTCGCTCTACCATCCTCGTATGTCACGGTACGTGATGATATATTCGAATCCCGCTGAGGGCAGATATTTGTGTGATGAACACGGATATTTGTACCTTAGTCTTGGATGTCCTATGTATTTAAGTATATATCTATCTATATAAGTAAACATATCGTTGTCTAGTTACCATAACACAAGCTTTGCTTAATTTGGGACTAGGTCAATTTGTGTGGAATTGTCCCAGGTATTTATTATATTATTATTATATTATGTATATGTATGTATGATCCAAGCAAACTTATAGAGCCATTTTATATTGTCGTTCAATCGTTAAGTTGCACCCTAATTGCACCGAGATGGGAAGACGTTACCTCCAGTATAATATTCTGTTACTGAATAATAAAAGGCCGTAGCCCACGTGATCCCCCGACACGTTACGTGACAAGACTCGAAACGCACCCGCGCCCAATTTCATGTAAAAGCGGAAATTTCACAAAGTAAATTGCACTTTATTACCAGCTCCGTCAGTTCAGTTTAAATCTAATTCAGAGTTACGTTGTTTCGTTATGCTACACGAAGTTTTTAAAGCCATGGTTTTGACAATTTTCTGGGTCATTTTCTGGGGTCTTTTAGCTTGGAATGGGAAAATTCAGATCTATTTGATTATATCGGTGATGTATGTTGTGGAGTTGGGGAATTAATTACTTGGATTATGATCACGTGAAACAATTTTGGTTGTAGATCGTAAATTTGTGGTAACATATTCATCATCAAAAAAATTACCATTAAAAAAAAATACTTGGTTCCATAGTCGACGACTGTCTGGTCTAGTGGTTAGAGCTCCTAACTGCGAAACTTGAGGTCGCGGGTTCGAATCCCGCTGGGGGCAGATATTTGTGTGATGAACACGAATATTTGTACCTTAGTCTTGGTTGTCCTATGTACTTATGTATACATCTATCTATATAAGTAAAAATATTATAACTAGTCTAGTTACCATAACACAAGCTTTGCTTAATTTAGGACTAGGTCAATTTGGGTGTAATTGTCCCAGGTATTATTATTATTATAGTCTTCATTGGTAAGTAGTTAAAGTGGTAGCAAGAAGCAGTGAAAAATTAGGAATGCAAGTGTAAGCCACGATACCATGTCACATATCTGCCTACCCTTCCGGAGATTCTTGAGGAATAGCGGTAATGAGTATATAATAGTTTAAAGAAAAGTTGAAACTTGCATATTCGTAGTTGGTGCTTCCACTATATTATAAATAATGTATAGTTCAGATTTTCTATTTTTAGTTCCTTAACCAATTTTTGAGACATTTAATCAACATTAAAAAAATGCCTTGAACGTTTGAGAACCTACGACATTTGAATTTAATCAAAACCGCATTACGCTTTAATAAATTTCAATGTAGCGGAGGTACGTTTGAAGAAAGCGATTTTTTGTTCATTCGATTCAAATGCGGTGCTAAGTGATTTATATGAAAAGTTATTTAATATACTCCTTTTGAAATTATATTAAATTACCTTTGTCAAAGTTCCATATTGTGACGGTAATAAATTACCTAAAGGTAGACAATAGATAATTATTGTTTAATTATCTATAAACTTAATAAAGTCATTTTTAAACAAATTTAAATTTTATGAATTGCCTTTGGGCTCTATCAATCTGCTTACCCCGTGAGAGAATCGGCGAAGGTGATCCTTGTTTTTTTAAATTACCTTTTCAGTAACCAACCAACGTGTGTCCGGAGTATTAACTAACTGAAGATTGTTCCACTTGTACTTACAAAGAAGTCAAATTCTTTGTACAAACTTTACTTTACTTACTTTTTGTACTTGGTGGCAAACAAGTACGCTGTACTGCTTGCGACACCAGTGCAACACGTACGCTGCGGACCTTGCAGGATTTTTTCACACCCTTCTTGAAGAACTCCATGTTGTACTCTCCAGAGAATACCTCAATGGGGAGCTCATTCCACATATTTCATTTATTAATTTAATATTACATAACAATGATTCGTGGCCGAGTGAAGTCCCGACTTCAATGAGTTTTTTTTAACTTCTACAGTGGTTAGTCTCACCAAGAGCTTTACGGTGAAAGAAACTATCGTGTTCCTCTCGATACCCGATACGTTTGACAATAAATTCAAATGCGTTTGTATAGTTAGTTGTGTATGGGTACTACCTATACACCTCTGCCTTCCTTGTCGGAAGGCTTGAAGATACATACACAGATAGGATACAATAGTTTGTTGTACTCGAGATACGGCAATCGGTTACGTTGGCACTTAAACATATCTCCAGCGAAAAGTGGGCGTGTGGGTACTACACTCCTTTGCGAAGGGGTAGCTTCGGCGACTCTTATAGGTAAGGCGGGCAGGTATATTACAATTATAAGCTCAGATATAATGCACATTAAAAAAACAAAACACAGTAGCTAATGCTCTGTAAATACATTTTATGTTGGCTAAAATAATTTAATAATATTCGTTAAGTTCGTCGGGTGCACAAAACGTAATTAATGCACCATTTTGCTCGAGCCCAAATCACGATTATTCCACAAAGGCGGGCTAAGTACCAGTAATTAACATATTAGTTGGATGTGATGTTTAAAAGTTTTCATTTTAAACTTGACTCCATCCAAGTGGGAAATACCTATATCGTTAATCAAATGTCGGACATTTTGGATTTAGATTTTCCTAAAGTCACGCGGAGAATTGACAACAATATATGTACCGTAGTAAATAGCTGCCAGCCAATGAGGGTTGTGTGTCGAAGGAATAACACAATGGAATTAAGGCTGACTCTACTATACTATGAGATGGATACTTAGGAAAAGAGTGAAAGATCTATTTGAGACATATCATTCACTTTCTGCTTGCCTAGTTTGGCACTAATTTGTGCGGAATTGTCACACGTTATTTATGTTAAATAAAAAATACAGTTTTCATTTCTATTCGAAATCATTAATTTTAACGCGGGTGATACCACGGGACACGGCTAGTATTCATAACATACATATTGATGGCCTCCTTTTTTAAGTAGGTTAGAACAATCGAATACCTGAAACGTGGGGTCAGACTTGGACGTATACGTGAAAAGCGACTTAAACTGCTTGAACTGCAGAAGTTGCTAAGTATAACGTTAAGAGCTGGCCGTACTTGGTGTCGTGCTTTTAAAGTAAACTGCGTCTGAGAGGAGAGCTTTAGTGACTAGGTTTCTCTAAATATATGTTTTATCTACTCTAATGCTTGCTTTGTACTTTAAGAGAATATTATTTCATCTCTTTTCGAATGGAATTACTAGAATTGCTCAAATATATTATAATATTATCCTCTTGTTGCCTGCGACGCAAAGGTCGCAAGTTCGAAACCCGACTGTACCAATGAGTTTTTCTGAACTTAAGTACCGTGATTAGTCACACCACGAGCTTTACGGCGAAGGAAAACATCGAGAGGAAACCTACATACGTCTGAGAAGAAATTCAAAAGGCATATGTATAGTCGTGCTTGAGTAACGGCGATGGACTCGCCATCTGTCATGTTGGCACCTAATATACCTCCGGCGGAAAGTGGATGTGTGGGTATTACCTATACACCTCTGCCTACCCCTTCGGGGACCCTTGTGGGAAGGCGTGAGGATATTATTATCCTCTGACATTTACAATTACCCATTAACGTAGTCGTGCAACAAACAGCATTAGATATCACGTCTAGCTGCGTCATTTGCATCGGCGGGACGAGTGAGCGCTCTGAGCCGCTTACGATAATGTAAGCCGCATAGAGCCCCGCGTTACCATAACTTTGTGCTATGCACCAACGACACGCTTTGACTTGGAGACAACGGGGAAATCGTCTGTTGCGTATTTGTGAACGGTTATAGGATTCCGAATAAGAACTCGTATGTTCCACAGTCGTTTTGTTATATTTAGCTAGATTTTGTAAGTCACACACGTTCGTATAAAAATTAGGAGGCATTATTGACAAACCATATTATTTAATAATGTATTGTTCTCTTAGCAAGCAAGCTGTGGTGGCCGAGTAGTTGCCCGCTACACAAAGATGGCAAGTTCGAATTCCGAATGTACCAATGAGTTTTTCTGAACTTAAGTACAGTGATTAGCCATAGCACGAGCTTTATGGTGAAGGAAAATATCGAGAGGAAACCTAAATACGTCCGAGAAGTAATTCAAAGGCTTGTGTATGGTCGTGCTTGAGTAACAGCGATGGACTCGCCATCTGTCACGTTGGCACGAAAAATATAACTATACACCTCTGCCTACCCCATCCGGGGACAATTGTGGGAAGGCGTGAGGCGTATATATATTATTGTTGTCTTACTGTCACATGTAAATCAAATAAAACGATTATTCATTTAGATATATTTCCTTAAAGGCTCAGCATACGTTGCCATACCTGATGCTTCGCCAACATCTCTAATCTATATTAATTAGCTGTCTACAGTTTATCAGAAACGCATAGTTAAATTTCCCAACGCAACCTCGACTTTTATAACCAAATAAGCATCGTGGTTTACACAGTGAAGTACAATACAGTGCTTCACGATAAAATCTAAATGAAACTAATCTAATTTTGATAATTGAGAAGAAATTCGTGTGCAGAGGCAGAGGAAGGCCACGTTCCAACTACCTGGATCAAATAGATCGGACGCTCAAGGACGGGAACGTTAAGAGTACTCGACACCGACGAACATGTATGAAGAGACTGATGAATGTGGACGAAGCGAAAGAGGTATGTAAGTCTAGAGATAACTGGCGCTCTATACTCTCTGCCTACCCCGTTAGAGACTTGGCGTGATGATATGTATGTATGTATGTATGAGAAGAAATTCAAAGACATGTACAGTTGTGCTTGAAAGAAAGGAGTAAAGAAAAGAATTGAGGATTATCGCCCAACACTTCGTCTGGATGAACACTTGTTTCTGGAGAAAGTTTAATGATTCAACGTTTCGAATTCTGAAATAGAAAAACTTGTAACAAAACTCCTTTTTAACTCCTTAACCGTTCGTCTGGTTAATATTGCGTGTAACACGTTCCGGTTAATGTTGGGTTTCAATGAACTTTACAATTCCACGTTTATATGGCTTTCTCAAAGTTTGAGATGTATAAACTAGTATTGTGAACAGTGGTACATATGTATTTACTATTGGAAGCAAAATAAATGTTGTTTTAGTGAATAATAGAGTATTGTTTTAAGCTAGTAGTTTAGTAAATTTCAATGTTTCGACTCTGTGATGTTAGTCTGTATTTTGAAAATGATGTTTATGCATTTATAAGCAAATTAATATCGTCTACATTTTACCAAGTCTTCCGCTGGATATACTAATAAGCTTATTTTGCTTCATCCAAATCCATCAACTCTTTATACATGCACCCCGATTTCGGCCCATCTTTGAGAGCGTATAGGTCGTATTTTTAAACACTTATAGGAAAGCCTTTGGCTAACTATGGAAGTGCCTCAGGGTTCTAATTTAGGTCAATTATTTTTTGTGCACTACAAGTTTTGAAGCTTTAATCTCTGTCCGAACTCTCTCATGAAATGTTTAACAACGGTCTGCACAAAGTACTGAGAGTAGTTAATATTAAATCACAGCATTTTCGGTACCAAGTGAGTAGGACGCTGGAATTAACACAGCTAAAAGTCAACATAATAAGCAACGTTATTTGTTAAGTCAACACTGTTGTATTTAAGTGCAATGTTGAGTTGGAAATTGGTGCTCGTAAACCTTGCACACTATGCGTTATGACCGTAAATTGAAATTTTAAGACACTATGAAATATATTCCGTATTAGTTGAGCTATAAAATACATAGTTGTTATGAATAATAATGACGGTAAATTGTATCTGCACTTGAAAGATTTACAAATCAATTAACGATGGTGTAATTGTAAAGATGAAGCGACACATATTATGTTGGTTTTGACATATGCAAAAGTGTGTGGATGAAGAGGTAGAGGAACATAGCGTTCCAATTACTTATATTAAATCGATCGGATACTCAAAGATGGGAACGTAAATATCAATTGAGTGCCTACATACATCTCTTCACGTCATGTCTCTCTAGGCAGTGAGAGCAGAGCGCCGGTTCTCTCCAGGCTTTCAGACCTATTTTGCTTCGTTTTGTGTGTTTTTGTGTAACGTTAAGGAGGGTGATACTTGCAGGTAGTGACGGCTGGTCATCTAATATCTAGTTGTTTATAGCAATAGTAAAATGCTACTGCCTTTATTATGACAATCAAATAGTCTTTTAAGAGAGGTAGGGCATAACGGGTTTCCCGTTCAAATTTGGAGCTGCCCGACTGGGGCAGGACCTCCACCTTATAGAAGTCCGTAGCCAAATAACACAATTTTTTTGATGCTGTGTTCCTACACGGTGAATAAGGTTTCCAGAAATGAGCTCCTTGGGGAGGGGGGAGGATTGTTACATTGTGTTGGAAGTAGAGGGATTAAACCCATTATGCTACCAACACACTGTAACTCTCCGAACACAGAGTGGCAACGCGCAAGTGATACTTCGGTATCGTGGGCGTAAATAGGCTACGGTAACCGTTTCCCATCAGGTGGGCCGTATGCTTGTTTGCCACTCTTGTTGTATAAAAAAAAAGTCTTAATGTCCATAGACCAATACTTATAATATCCTCACGCCTTCCCATAAGAGCATAGGTAGAGGGTAGGCAGAGGTGTATAAGTAGTAACCACGTACCCACTTTCCGCCAGATATATATTATAGGGCCAACGTGTCAGATGGCGAGCCAATACATATGTAATCCAAATGTTGTTTTTGAACATTTTATTAACCAATAAACTACTATTTGAACTTCTATTTGGACCTCCAGAAGAGGGAAGTAGAGATGTAATGACGTTCTAATGTCAATTGTTATTGGATATAGATATTCCTTTTGAAAGCATTGGTGAGTTTCTCGGTACTGCTCCCAGAGCCAGTCCTTGAGACCGGTTTCTTGGTAATTTTATCTCAATCATAACGATACGATCAAATTATTATGATTTGATGTTCCAAAAATAGTTTTGTTTTCAGATACTGAGAAGTTTCATGAAGATAATAAGGTACTCAAATTGAAACTAAAATTGGTTTGATAGCGAAATATGATATATTGGCTTGGTAGGTTTTAGCCTGCGACCTTTATTTATATATAAGATTTTTTATTATAAACGCACGATTAGTCACACCACAAGGCGTGAGGATATATTATATTATATTATAATATTATTGCAAGAAGAGGCAGAGGAAGGCCACGTTCCAACTACCTGGATCAAATAGATCGGACTCTGAAGGACGGGAACGTTAAGAGTACTCGAAACCGACGAGCATGTATGAAGAGACTGATGAATGTGGACGAAGCGAAAGAGGTATGTAAGTCAAGAGAGAACTGGCGCTCTATACTCTCTGCCTACCCCGTTAGGGACTTGGCGTGATGATATATATGTATGTATGTATAATATTGTTATATCCTCACGCCTTCCCACAAAGGTCCCCGAAGGGGTAGGCAGAGGTGTATAGGTAATACCCACACACCCACTTTCCGCCAGAGGTATATTAGGTGCCAACGTGACAGATGGCGAGTCCATCGCCGTTACTCAAGCACGACTATACATACGCCTTTGAATTTCTTCTCAGACCTATGCAGGTTTCCTCTCGATGTTTTCCTTCACCGTAAAGCTCGTGGTGTGACTAATCACTGTACTTAAGTTCAGAAAAAACTCATTGGTACAGTCGGGATTCGAACTTGCGACCTTTGCGTCGCAGGCAACTGCTCGAACCACTCGGCCACCACGGCTATATATGTTATAAACGCAAATAATAATAATAGTAAATATATAACTCGGGACGATTCCTCACACATTATGTTATGGTAACGCTGGTGTTGTGGTAACTAGAGAACGACATATTTATTTATATATGTAGATAGAAATATACATAAGTCATTCAAGACTGACGTAAATATAATTGCGGTCATCACACAAATATATACTCTCAGCGGGATTCGAACCCCCAACCTCCAGTTTCGCAGACCAGACGGCCGTCTATTACAAATTCATACTATGTATTATATAGCATGACTATGCGATCTTTGAATATTTTCTCGAACATAGACGGGATTCTTTACCTTTACCGTAAAGCTCGTGGAGTGAATCACTGTAAACTCTGAAACACTCCGTGGTACATATTCAGACTTCTACATCGGAATTTTTGCGTTGTATTTCTCGAACTACTCTGCTCGTTTACAAAAACTGCACGTTTTGCTGTGCCTTCATACAGGATGTAATTTTAACTGTAAGCATAAAATGTTGTGTAAATTATTTCTATACTTAGGTTATTTTACATTCAATAAATTTATTTAGGCCACGTTCCAACTACCTGGATCAAATCGATCGGACGCTCAAGGACGGGTTAAGAGTACAACGTTAAGAGTACTCGAAACCGGCGAGCATGTATGAAGAGACTGATGAACGTGGACTAAGCGAAAGAGGTATGTAGGTCTAGAGAGAATTGGCGCTCTATATATTCTGCCTACCCCGTTAGGGACTTGGCGTGATGATATGTATGTATGTAAATTTATTTGATTTGAACATTGTATCGCCGTATACTGTCCGTTTAAAAAAAATAACCCATATATACCAGATGAAAACATCAAATCATACTTAACATTAGAATTGGTAAAATTGTGTATTAACAAGTGAACACGTTTCAAATGCGAAAGAAACCCTGAGTGTTATGAAGTAAGATAATAAGGGAGAATTGGTCTTCATATAACGTAACCGCAAGGTGGGTCCGGACGTGACTGCAATGTGGAGTGGGCGGCACTCAATACGGCAACTTTTGTGAACTTACTTTCCTGGAATAAATGTATAGACGTACGTATGAGTTCGGGAATTTTGTAATTTGAATTATTTTGTGGCACTGCTCACCCTGGTTGCCGGGTGAGCATTCGGCTGCAACGCAAATATTACAAGTTTGAATTCCGACTATACCAATAAGTTTATCTGATCCTAAGTTCAAATGATTAGTCACATCGCGAGTTTTACGGTGACGGAAAATAAATTCAAATGCGTATGTATATAAGTAACGGCGATGGACTCGCCATCTGTCACGTTGGCACCTAAAATATATATGTGGCGGAAAGTATGTGTATAAGTACTACCTGTACACCACTGCCTACCCCTTCGGGTACCCTTGTGGGAAACCTTGAGGATATATTACAAATGTAGTTTATATAATCGTTGATAAAATACTGATTATAATAACTACATCATGATTATACAAAAGGCCAAAAATTAACCTAATCAGAATTAAAATTAAGACAAAATTATTCATAGAGGATTTACAAAGAGATTATAAGGCAAAAATTTTTGCAAAAAGAGAGAAAATTCACGTCTTGGAGCGTCTACGGGCCTATCTTTAAGTTTGTCGAGAGCCACGACCGACCCGGCCGAGGCAATTTAGGCGAGATTAAATCCAAGGCTCGCCCGAGCGTGGCCGAATGAGGCTCGCCACGCTCTGCCTCTGTCTTAGCACGCCCTGGATTTTACAGTTTCATATTCATCTGAGACGTTCTATAGAAGGCTATTTTAAATATTGCATTTACCTCCGTAGCGAAGTGGAAAAATAATATAAGGGTTACGTAATATATCATTTAATGATATTAAAATACAGGATCTGTTTGTTGTTGTCTCGTTTCTACAGTACCACATTTGCATAGTTTGAGACTAGGCCAATTTGAGTGGGATTGTTCTCAAGTATTTGTTTATTCATTTATAGCCGTATTGTTTTATATAATTCGCAAATCAACTGGCGTGAATGAGGGTGTGATTGTAAAGATGAAGAAAGGCATGTTACGTTGGTTTGGACACATAGAAAGGATAAGTGAAGAAAGATTGACGAAACAAATGTACAAAGCAAAAGTGTTCTTGAGCTAGGAAGCTAGGTTGGACTGGGAAATAAACATATATATATCAAAACGATTATATATAGTTGCAATAACTAAACAATACCTCGTTCTGGAATAGACTTGTAGACGATATATTGTGCTCATAACAACAGTTGATGTCTTGGAGAGAACGAATTCTCGCGGAAGTAAAAGTATATGAAGCGTTTTGCTTTAATATATGTATTACGTAAGAGCCGTGCTAGCCGAGTGGTTCAATAAGTGCCTCCAATATAAAGATTACAAGTTCGAATACCGACTGTACTGAGTACTTTTCTAAACTTAGGTACAGTGATTAGTCACACTACGAGCTTTACATTAAAAGAAAAAATTTAGAGGAAAATTCACACGTTTAAGGCATTTAAAAACATGTTTAGTGTTTTAGAATTGTCGCTGAATCAGCCATCTGTCATGTTGGCACCAAATGTATTAGCTTGTCAAAGCAAAATGCTTTACATTAAATAAAGATTTGTTTCTTCATACAATCATGGAAAGAACATGATTCTTATAATTCAGGTTCATTTGAAAGTGAAGAGGCTATTGAAATATACAGGTATACATTTCCATTATCTCTACGAACTCTCGCAGACTTTAAATAAAATGAAAACATATTTTCTTGCATAAACAACGAAGCCTTAGATCACCGTGATGAGATTACACGATGCTTCGAGCGTTTCGTCACAATGCTATATTATTGTGAAGAAAAAAATAAATTCGTGCAAAGAAACAGCGTGGATATTATGAAACATGTAATTGTATCTTGAGCCAGCACTCGGGTGGCCTTTATTAAGGCTCTTGTGGAATGTAGTCGGGACAAAGGGCTGTTTGAGTGGAGACACGTAAAACCACGGCGGCGTGGCGTGGACGTGGCGGCGCGTGACAACTTTACGGCAACTTTGCTTATATGTTAACTACAACGTATACGCTGTTTATACAGAATATATTTCCGTTCTTACTCATATGAATGGTAAACGTAACATATGAAGACAAAACAAAGAAATACCTAGTACCTTTTCTATACCTTGAGACAATTCCACAAATATTGAAAAAGCCTTAAATTAAGCAAAGCTTGTACTATGGTAACTAGGCAACGATATATACTTAAATAGATATATACGTACATACATAGTACAATATCTGCTCTCAGCGGGATCGAACCCTCTGACCACTAGGCCAGTAAAATAACATGAATAAAGGGCTTAATAAGCTTAATAGCAGATTTGTTGGTATTCTAAGTGATAACTCTTCTTGTCTTGACCCCTCGACATACTTGAACATATAGAAGTGGTGAAAATTAATTTTGTTACTAATAACAGATTACAAAAATAGTGGTGAAGAGCGATAATAGATAAAATCGATCGAACGATTGAGGATGGGCTTCTAAAGACACGCAGACGTGGAAGGCCAAGAAGTTGATGGCCAGACGAATTTGACATGTACCAGAAATATTTGTTGAAAGTAGCGCTCAATCGCAGGGAGTGGAAAGACATGAGGGAGGCCTTTGCCCAGCAGTGGGTTAAAGATGACTATAAATAAATAATATTGTTAAGATCACAACGAGCACTTACGTAGTGTGTAGCGGAACCCATCAAGGTCATTTTAGTCATCGAAATATATCCTCAAGCCTTCCCACAAGGGTTCCCGCAGAGGTCAGAGGAGAGTCAAAGGTGTACAGGTAGTACCCACACACCTACTTTCCGCCAGAGATATATTTAAGGTGCTAACATGACAGATGGCGAGTCCATCGCCATTACTTAAACATGACTATACATTTGAATTGCTTCTCAGATGTATGAAGGTTTTTCTCAATATTTCCTTCCTTCACAGTAAAGCTCGTGGTGTGACTAATCACTACTTAAGTTCAGAAAAACTCATTGATACAGTCGGGATTCGAACCAGGTTCGATCTACCTGTTCCAGGTAGATCGAACCACTCGGCCACCACGGTATTAAAAACAAAATAAATCTATTTATCTGTTAAATCTTGCAAATCTTCAGTCATTAATTCGTAAAGCTTCTAAATCTCTAAAAAAACCGTTTGAAACGTCAGAAATTTTCAAACAATTTATACTTTACCTTTACGGCTGCACAATAAAAAGTACAGGGTCGGTTTACGGAGACCGTTACCCACTAACGACTGCGATACTTATCTGTCCCCAGCAATAAATAGGCCTGTATAAAATTATAATTTCATTTCAGCTTGTAATTGGCGAGCTCCGTTAACGTCAGGACTTTTCTTATCAGATTGGCGAGGGTGCGTTATTATCTGTGTACATTTGAAATTGTATACGAAATTGTTACACTGTTAGAATTTGAATGGTATGTGCGAACAGATTGTCCTCAAACTTTTGGACTAAATGTTCGATGCGTTTTTTTATGTTTAAATTTCCTTTGGGTAAACGGTTACCATACGGTAGCTACAACAGACTAGTATTGCCAATATTGTGTTGCGTGGAGTCGATACGCCTACATCCCGCCTTGTACTAGGCAAAACTATACGAAAATAACTTTAGACTACATAAACTTTGTAATAGCAGGATTAAAACATTACCCAAACGCAATGATTGACATTTGGGTGCAATTTCTTGAACGATTAAAGTACTGTTTCAGTCCAGGGGCTCCTAACCCGAACGTGGTCCGAAAGTGTTCTAGTGTGCCTCTCATCTATATCGATGTTTTTTTATACCACTAGAGGAATATTTACGCTCGTGACACCGAAGTATCACTCGCGCATTGCCACACTGTGTTCGGAGAGCTATACTATGTTGGTGACATAATGAGACTCCATCTGCTGCCACCACAACATAGCAATCCTCCCCTCCCAAAGGAGCTCATTATTGGAAACCTTATTCATCGCGTAGGAATACAATACAAAACATTGTGTTATTTGGCTACGGACTTCTATAAGGTCCTGCCCCAGTCGGGCAGCTCCAAATTCGAACGGGAAACCCTTTATGGACTATATATAATCCCGTATATAACTCGTAACCGAGTTAACAATTGAGGTTACGCCGACAATCCAAATCATCCAAGGATATTACGAATTAGTGCGTAAGCAGTAGGCGGCTGTCACTTTTACTGTACACACTGCGCGCGCTACAAGCTGCTGCACCGACGACGAGGACACTCTGGGCGCTCAATACTGTAGCTTTAAGATATATGTAAATGTAGGTATAAAACTCGATAAGTCTTAAGTTAGTAACTGAACTAAATTGTATTAGGCAAGCTTAGAAGTGATAATCATAAGTATGATTAAAAATTATACGATAAAATAATATAAAATACGATATTAGATCGAATCCGCAATGAAGAGATTCGCAAATCAACTGGCGTGAATGAGGGCGTGATTGTAAAGATGAAGAAAGGCATGTTACGTTGGTTTGGACACATAGAAAGGATGAGTGAAGAAAGATTGACGAAACGGATATACAAAGCAAAAGTGTGTGCAAGTAGAGGCAGAGAAAGGCCACGTTCCAACTACCTGAATCAAATAGATCGGACTCTGAAGGACGGGAACGTTAAGAGTACTCGAAACCGACGAGCATGTATGAACTGATGAATGTGGACGAAGCGAAAGAGGTATGTAAGTCTAGAGAGAATTGGCGCTCTATACTCTCTGCCTACCCCGTTAGGGACTTGGCGTGATGATATGTATGTATGTATGATTAAAAAAACTATATATATATCCTCACGCCTTCCCACAAGGGTCCCCGAAGGGGTAGTGGGAAGTGGGAAGTGGTTAGTGGGAAGTGGTTCGAGCAGTTGCCTGCGACGCAAAGGTCGCAAGTTCGAATCCCGACTGTACCAATGAGTTTTTCTGAACTTTAGTACAGTGATTAGTCACATCACGAGCTTTAAGGTGAAGGAAAACATCGAGAGGAAACCTGCATACGTCTGAGAAGAAATTCAAAGGCGTATGTATAGTTGTGCTTGAGTAACGGCGATGGACTCGACATCTGTCACGTTGGCACGTAATATACCACTGGCGAAAAGTGGGTGTGTGGGTATTACCTATACACCTCTGCCTACCCCTTCGGGGACCCTTGTGAGAAGGCGTGAGGATATATTATATTATTATTTATAAGTGCCAGTCTTTATCAGCTTCGCGTGCTTCTATTATCGTGTTCGAATCGGCCGTTTCAATTGTGACATAGGAGTAGATAGCATGTATACTTTATGATGGAACAACAATGTAATGGACGAATATTTATATAGGAGGCTTTGTTAGGTTGCAATAGTAATTGTACCTGTCAGTCGAGTCTATGTAAGTCATTGAATATTTTTTATTCTAGACAAAAAACACCTACCTTTTTAATATAAGGTTATGTAAGTGAAACCGTGAGGCATAGTTAGTTTGGACGTATGTATCATAGATGTTCTTTTATTTTAAACATATACAATAAAACGTATGTCTATGTTGTTTCATAATATGTTTCTTAATCACAGGTAAGTTTCGTTGACATCATTACACCTCGGTATGTAATTTAAATAATACAATTCCTGGTTTCTCCGAAAATAGAACAGTTGACCTTAGAAATTTTCAGGTGCAATGAAGGATTCACTCCGAAACATGGTTTTGTGGGGATTCTTACAGAGCTATTCATAACATAAAAACGTATTTATTCTTCATGTATTTCTTTTGAAAAAAAGTTTTTTCTTTTTATGTACCTTCCTTTCATTGTACCTTATCAGATATTAGAGCAATCTTCCTATTTTCTGAGACACCCTATGTACATATATATGTGGGGTTGAGGTAACTGCGCTACCAATTACGTCATCAAAGACACAAGGGAGGACATCCAAAGGAAGTAAATGCAGTGGTTTTGCTTTAGAATTCCTACGCTTTACCGTTGCCAAGTTGTTGGGCAAAGCGTTTGGATTCTAAAACGAAATAACTGACCCACTACGGAAGCCACGCGGCTTCGAGGCTACGCGGCTACGCTGCTACGGTGCTACGGCGCTACGGCGCTACGCGACAAAGATACTATGAATGTATTTAAAATTGAAGTGTAAGTAATATATTGTATGGAGTACAATTGTATATTGCATATAAATTATGCGCTTGGAAATTTTGTATTTAGAACGCCTCCTATTAATTATATACTGTTTTGATAATTACAGTAATTTTTTTCTTATATGAGTAAAATATTATATTTTAAGCTGTCACGTATTATATTATAAATTAAACTTATCAGGGAAAATCGCATAGTCTTATATCAGCTGATCGGATGTATATTTTACTATAGTCACCATGCTAACGTAGACATGTCACTAAGAAAAGCAATATTTGTAGTACTGTATAGCAAGCTTGACTGTGACAAAACCAAAGCAATTTCTATTGAAAATGGTTGGCTCGCACCTCGGATAGACATTTAAATGCATTAAGCCCCACCTAGTCTATTATGCCGAGAAGTCCTCACTGTTTTATGTTGGAGTCGATTTCGAGTTGGATTACTGGGCTCGTTAGACCGACACCTAACGTTTTATAGCTCGCTTCAGCGGTTTAGATTATTGGTTTCGGCGAATTTATGTGCCATTAAAGCTAGTTGCCTATTTTGAGTTGTCGAAAGTGTATAGGATTTATCAATATTGTGGCTTTCATAAATTACTCAAGCGAAATACAATTTCATACTAATCATTTTTGGTCCAGTTTTGAAATGTAATAATAATAATGAGGAGGCGTGAGGATATATTATATTATATAATAATAATAATAATATATCCTCACGCCTTCCCACAAGGGTCCCCGAAGGGGTAGCCAGAGGTGTATAGGTAATACCCACACACCCACTTTCCGCCAGAGGTATATTAGGTGCCAACGTGACAGTGATATTATTATAACATCAAGAGTACTCGAAACCCACGGACGGGCATGTATGAAGAGACTGATGAATGTGGGTGAAGCGAAAAAGGTATGTAAGTCTAGAGAGAACTGGCGCTCTTTACACTCCGCCTATCCTGTTAGGGACTTGGCGTGTTGATATGTATATGAGTCTCAGTTATAGATATCAAATATTTTTATATTGCTATTGTTCCTAATTTTAACAACCATAACACATTCACTTTAAACCTCACATCTGAAACTACCCAAAGCCGACCGCCTCATATTTTGAAGTATTGTTGTCGTCGCGGCGGATACGCGCGGATATAATCCGCCCTGATTGAGGGATCACGGGCTTTAGTGTGGATAAAAATATCCGATATCGTGCACGGTATGATTTCTGTGGAAATAATACGTAGAGAGGTTTCGTTTTCCTTGTCGTATTGTTGTCATGCGTTTTTATTTGACGAATAGTGGGTAAGTGACTTTGCGGTTTCTCTTTGAGTTTTGCCGACGTTGCGGATCTGATCATGTACATGAATAATATGATCGAGGGCGAGATGAGAAATCTCATTCAAATCGGTTGCTGCTCAACTGGATTAGTATTTTTTCCGTGGACAAGTATTTCTATGAGTGAGTACTGGGATTGCGTTGATATTTTTACGCCACTATAAATTATATTACTTCAAAATTTTAACTTTACTAACTAAAGTATGTTTGAAATAGATCTCTAAGCCTACATAGGGCTGCCACTCTACTCTCTCTCTCTCTCTCTCTCTAATATGCAGGCATGCAATAATATTTAATCAACGTGATTTATACATTTTCCCATAAAATATTTAAAACCAGAATAATATTTTAACAGAAGCTGCCTTTGGTATTACAAGCATCTATAGCTGTTGGTTACCACTTACGAGTGCAAAGGTTCTATTAATCCTAGTTTTCTATATCAGGGGTATGCCAAAATAGTTTCATGATTTTAAAACGTCATTGCAATTCAGTTGGAACTCTATAAGTCTATGGATTAATGATCAAGAGGAATACATGATCTCTGCCAACCTCGACGTGTGTAGCGTAAAGGGAACGAATAAATAAATTAACACAGTTATGTACTTTGCTATCGACCCTTGTTTGATATTTAGCTTCTATGCTCCCATCCTTTATAGCTTTATATAGTTTTGGTTCGTGGGTCGTATCTTCAGTATGTTATGATAATATATCACATTATGATTTAATGGCTTGCATTGTATGTAGATATGGGTATTGGATTTTCGACTGTCATACAACATATAATAGGGTGCAATTTCTGCTGGATATGACATTAATGTCGCAGAAAAAACAGCACAATCTAATGCCGTTAAAGAAAGTGAAAAAGAGACTATTGATTCTGTTACTCCGTAAACAAATGTTGGTACATAGATAAATATGGTTTTCATACATACATATCATCATGTCGAGTCTCCAACGGGGTAGGCAGGACATCCAAGACGGTATAAAAACTCGTGTTCACCACACAAATATCTGCCCTCAGCGGGAATCGCATGCGTGACAAGTTTCGCAGTCAGTTCTAACCACTAGACCAGACGACCGTCGTTGACCAGGTATTCCAGTGCAAGCTCCTTTTTTTTTATAAAACAAGAGTGGCGAACAAGCATACGGCCCATCTGATGGGAAGCGGTTACCGTAGCCTATTTACGCTCACGATACTGAAGTATCACTTGCGTGTTGCCACTCTGTGTTCGGAGAGTTATAATGTGTTGGCAGCATAATGGGTGTAATCCCTCTGCTTCCAACACAATGTACCAATCCTCCCCCCTCCCCAATGAGCTCATTACTGTAAACCTTATTCACCGCGTAGGAACACAACACAAAAAAAATGTGTTATTTGGCTACGGACTTCTGTAAGGTGGAGGTCCTGCCCCAGTCGGGCAGCTCCGAATTCGAACGGGAAACCCGTTATGCCCTACCTCTCCTAAGAAGAGAGAATCCTCCTTGTGAGAAGGCGTCCTAAGTCTTTAACTAAATATTTCATCACATCTGGAGCCCGTCTTTAACTATAACTCTTAACACTGCCCGTTGCAAACATTACCGTAAAGCGTTGGAGAAAAGGGGATATTATCGCGGTCCTATAAAGGCTACATAAAGCGTTGATGGTAAGCGGTAACCATTATGTTACTGCTTCACTTTTACTAGACAGTAGTTTCATTTTACATACGCATTACCTTTGCAATATGGTCCTTTTATGGTATGATGGCGAGATTTTGTTTTGAAAGATCATTTTATATCAACACTACTTAAAACTATGTTATTGTCATTGTATATTTAACCTAATTTAGGTTAGTGTAAAGTGTAAAGTAGTGTGTAGTGTAAAGTGTAAAGTGAGGCCGAGTGATTCGAGTAGTTGCCTGCGACACAAAGATTGCAAGTTCGAATCCCGACTCTGCCAATCAGTTTTTTCTGTACTTAGGTACAGAAATTTTCTTTGGAAAGTGTGCACCACTACCTATCCCTTCAAAGACCCTTGTGGCAAGGCGTGTGGTAAGTAATATATGTTATTGATCGGAAGAAGCTGTTGATGGCCTCATGGCCAGCATCCAGTGGTAACTTTAGAGAGGTAGGGCATAACGGATTTTCCGGACCTCCACCTTATAGAAGTCCGTAGCCAAATAACAAAGTTTTTTTTGTGTTGTGTTCCTACGCGATGAATAAGGTTTCTAATAATGCTCCTTGGGGAGGGGGAAGGATTTTTATATTGTTTTGGCAACCGAGGGATTAGACCTATTATGCTGCCAACACAGTATAACTCTCCGAACACAGAGTGGCAACACGCAAGTGATACTTCGGTATCGTGGCCGTAAATAGACTACGGTAACCGTTTTCCATCAGATGGGCCCCGTATGCTTGTTTGCAACTCTTTTTGTATGAAAAAAATTAACTATTAATATATAGGTTATCAAAAAAGTGGTAAGAACGAAACATGTGAGCTGCCCACAGTGAGCGGTTACTGTCGCCTATGGACCATTCAATACCAAGGGTAAAGTCACGTATCGCCGACCCGGAAAAAATCTTTTCACCTCCCTCTTAAGGAGCTCAAATTTCTTATATACCGACATATAATGACGACCGTCTGGTCTAGTGGTTAGAGCTCCTGACTCCGAAACTTGAGGTCGCGGGTTGGAATCCCGCTGAAGGCAGACATTTGTGTTTTTTCCGAGCTGAGTCGAATATTTGTACCTTAGTATTGGATATTCTATCTATATAAGTAAATATATCTGTGTCTAGTTACCACAAGCTTTGCTTAATTTGGGACTTGGTCAATTTGTGTAGAATTGTCCCAGGTATTATCATTATTATTATTATACTATAAAAGAGCCCTATATATAATTACCTTGGAGAACTATAATAATATAATCTCCAGTCGCCAAAAGTGGTGTTTACCAGTTGAATGCATGTTACGACGACACCGCGCCAAGTCGTAATGACGGCAAAAGTTTCCTTATGTTGTTATCTCCTCTGTTTGTTTAATGGTGTCATTAAATTAAAACTGAGGATTCATTCGGTATTAAGGAAATTGTGCGGTCTCCGTTATGGCCGTATAATTTGGTATAATGCCTTCTGGATTAGCGTGTGGGATGTTAGTGCAAACATTTTCAACTGCGGATTAAATTTATTCGACTGTAATAATGTAAGGGGTTCTGTGGGATTATCACGTTTGCGTGAGCAATATTGAAAGGGCAGAGAAGAGACTCAATAGTTGGATTCATCGCTTAGTTCGTACTCGAAACCGCCGAGCATGTATTAAGCTTATATGTCAGGACAAGAGGAGGCGGCGTGGCCGAGAGGTCACAGCACCCGCCTGCCACGCAATCGGCGCGAGTTCCAATCCCGACTGTATTGAGGAGTTTTTCTACATTTAATTACAGTGAGGCACACCACGAGCTTTACGGTGAAGGGAAACATCGAGAGGAAACCTGTGTTTGACTGATAAATGTAAACGCGAATAGGTCGGTATGTGTAGAGAGAACGGGCTACTCTCTCTGCCTACCCCATGCGGGACAAGGCGCGACGATATTTTTTGTAACCTTTATAGTGATAAGCAAGGATGCTGCCTGCCTGATCGTAATTGGTTACAGCCATCTTAAAACGTTTGCAACACCAGAGGTATCGCTCGCGTTGTCGACCCCTGATATGTATGTATGTACAGATGTGTATGTACGTCTGTGTGTATACACCTACCTACCTTTCCACAAGGGGTAAGAAGAGGTATAGCTACCTCTTTTCACCATACATTTTTAGGTGCCAACGTGCCAAATAATAATTCCATCGCTGTGTCTCAAGCACGACTGTGAAATACCTCCCTCAGTTTCTTCTAAGCCTTTTTGATGTTGTTTTCTCGTACAGCTCGTTTGTGATTAATCATTGCACTTTAGTTTAAAAAATATTAATTGCCACAATTGGCCTTCTTACTTGCATGCTCTACGTTGCAGTTGACCACTCGAGCTACTTTACCACCATAGCTCAGTTAGTTTTGCACTCTTTGTATTGCAGTGTCTACTTGAACCACTCAGTTACCACCTCAGTTAATGTTCAGATATTCATTATAGGAATGTTATGTTATAAGGTCTATATTATATTCATATTAAGACGACCGTCTGGTCTAGTGGTTAGAGCTCCTGACTGCGAAACTTGAGAATTCGGGTTTGAATCCCGCTGAGGGCAGATATTTGTGTGATGAACACGAGTATCCAAGACTAAGGTACACACCTTAGTCTTGGATTTCCTTTGTATTTATTTATATATCTATCTATATAAGTAAATATATCGTTGTCTAGTTACCATAACACAAGCTTTGCTTAATTAGGGACTAGGTTAATTTGTGTGGAAAAAAATTAAGTGATATAATTCTGTCTCTTAATGTCTTAGTGTTTTTGTAACTTACTTTACTTGTGCCCAAAGAAAACAGTTTTTAGAAATCATATTTCCGAAAGGAGTTTCCTCACTCTTAACAATTTTATTAGTGGGTAGAGATAAAAAGCTTCCAACATAATACTTTGGAGATGTAACGGGTGTCACCGCCTAATTCGCCCCTCTATAGCACGGCTCGACGAACTCCACTCCAACCTACATTTAACTGAGTTGCAGCCGGCAGCTGATTGGTGCGCGCGGACAAAAGACGAGCTCGCTAGGTGTTGGCTCCCGGCCAACTCCTCGACACAGATTGAAAAACCACAAACATAATGTTCATATTATTTTCAATGTTCTTTTTATATTTTGCTATGGTAGCCGCACGATGATTATTTGACTACCCTTCTAGCACGAGCGTTGCTTAACTACAACCTCTGCTTTCTGTACCACGGGTTCGATGCCTACAGGAAATGTTTCTATGATTTTTTTGTATTCATCCCACACAGAAAAGAGTTCTTATTACTATTTATAATTATATGGCCTTGAAATTAGAATTAATAAAATCGGCACGCAATCATTTGATAGGTATGCGCATTTAATTATTTTCAAAAAAAAGCATATCTCTGAACACAGAGTGGCAACGCGCAAGTGATACTTCGGTATTGTAAGCGTAAATAGGCTGCGGTAACCGTTTTCCATCGGGTGGGCCAGTATGCATGTTTGCCACTCTTGTTGATTAAAAAAAAATGCATGCACGCTTTCAGGTCATATCATCATCATCATCAGCCCACTCTAGTCCACTGCTGGACATAGGCCTCCCCTAATGAGCGCCATAGCGCCCTGTCTTCATCTTGCCGCATCCAGCATCTGCCAGCAGTCCTTCGCAATATGCTAAGCTACAACAAAAATATCTATTAAAATCTAATATGGTACAATTAATCAAGAAAATAATTCCTCGCTATCAGCCACCATCTTTGTCTTTACTTGAATAATATTTTTTTAGATCTTAGGAGAACAATTCCTTCCTACGTCCATCGACATTAATATGTTTCAATCCACAAATCTTTTACCTGGACTAGACTATTTATTCACTGGACCAAGAATAAAACCATTCCAGTTCACAAATACCCCGTTTTATCCCTTATATTTCGATTATTATAATGTATTTTTATATCTTTCTAGTAGTCAGTGTATCCCATTCAAAAGAAAACTCTCCGTAACCCATCATTATAGTTGATATTTGTCTGAAGATAACTTGAAGGGCAACTCATATGTTCCCGATTTCGTTTGGCAAACAAATCCCGAACAAAATATAAGATCCATTAAAGCGCAATAGGGATCGGCGATGTGAAATTGATTTTGGTCGCAGGATTTTATAATGTTATTGCGTTGTGAGCTTTCGCGTGCCCTTTCGCGCGTTGCTGTCGTCATACGAACATGGAAATGTAAACAGAAAACATTGGTAAGGTTATATCGAGCCTACCTAGTTTTACATACATACATATAATCACGCCAAGTCCCTAACGGGGTAGGCAGAGAGTATAGAGCGCCAGTTCTCTCTAGACTTACATACCTCTTTCGCTTCATCCACATTGATATTCTCGTCGGTTTCGAGTACTCTTAACGTTCTCGTCCTTGAGAGTCCGATCGATTTGATCCAGGTAGTTGGAACCTGCCTAGTGCCTGGTGGCCTTCTTCTGCCTCTTCTTGCACACACTTTTGCTTTGTATATCTGTTTCGTCAATCTGTCTTCACTCATCCTTTCTATGTGTCCAAACCAACGTAACATGCCTTTCTTCATTTTAACAATCACGCCCTCATTCACGCCAGTTGATTTGCGAATCAAGTTATTACCTAGTTTTATTGTTTGATATTAACCTTATTATGTTATGTTATTAACCTTAACATCCACAATATTGTTGCGTATACAAATATACCTAAATGAGTAGTATATCCTCACACCTATCCACAGGGATCGCCGAAGGGGTAAGCGGGTGTATAGGTGATACACATACACCCACTTTCCGAGATATTATATAACCATTTTAAGAGAGGTAGGGCATAACGGGTTTCCCGTTCGAATTTGGAGCTGCCCGACTGGGGCAGGACCTCCACCTTATAGAAGTCCGTAGCCAAATAACACATTTTTTTGTGTTGTGTTCCTACGCGGTGAATAAGTTTTCCAGTAATGAGCTCCTTGGGCAGGGGGAGGATTGTTACATTGTGTTGGAAGTAGAGGGATTGAACCCATTATGCTGCCAACACACTATAACTCTCCGAACACAGAGTGGCAACGCGCAAGTGATACTTCGGTATGGTGAGCGTAAATAGGCTGCGGTAACCGTTTCCCATCAGGTGGGCCGTATGCTTGTTTGCCACTCTTGTTGTATAAAAAAAAAGATATATTTCAGGTCCATCGTGAGGTTTGTAAGTCCAGAAAGAAGTGGCTCTACTCTCTCTGCTCAACCCACGATGGACCCGGTGTGGTGACATGTAAATATCGTACATATCTTCACATCTATCGTCACATCTTGATAGAATAGGGCCAAGGTTGCTCATGACCCTGCCAACTATCTCTTCCCGGTCAATGCGCTTTAGGCACTTCGAGCATCTTAGTCGTCAGTTTTGCAATAAGCACATCGGAAGCACTTCACTCCACTGGCTTGCCGCCAGCTTGCTTGTATCAATTTGAATTTCCCCTCTGAGTTGTTTTGTTAACGGATTGATGGGAGATGACTCTGCACTTCCAGCGGCTGTTTTGATTAAAGGTTGTTTTTTTATTACATTTTAATACCGTGCAGACAAGTTCGTGTTGGCGGATATCGCTTAAACAAATCCGTCTTCACGCCTTCCTACATGAGTTCCTAAAAGACTACGCAGATATGAGAAGACGCGCCCCAACAGTATCTAGTCGAGAGGGTCGCAGGATGCGAGGAGTATGACCCGACTCCATTATTAGAATTTTCTTCATAATTCGTCTTGCTACCCAGACAGTATTTTGTTCGCATCCATTTTTAAATTACCCTTAGTTTTGTTTCGCTCACTTGCAGTCGTAAGGTACATTTTATCACAACATTGGCGCAATAAACTTGTCGGACAACTCCGTAGCCACGTAAAAAGTACACATTTATTGAGGATTCCTTAGAGTCCCGTGTCTAGAAGCTATTCGTTAAACGACTTATTTACGGCCGTGTCTTACATAAATAGCTTAGTTTTTTGTTTGCGTGGATATATGTTACTCAATCACACCAGAAGGGCACAACGGAATAGGTTGAAATTTGGCAAAGACAAGGAAAATAAGCAGATATTTATTTATAATATATATATCCTCGCACCTTCCCACAAGGGTCCTTCCGAAGGGGTATGCAGAGGTGTATAGGTAATACCCATACACCCACTTTTCGCATTTCAGATGTATATTAGGTGCCAACGTGACAGATGGCGAGTCCGTCGCCGTTACTCAAGCACGACTATACATACGCCTTTGTATTTCTTCTCAGACGTATGCAGGTTTCCTCTCGATGTTTTCCTTCACCGTAAAGCTCGTGGTGTGACTAATCACTACTTAATATCAGAAATTAAGATATTTATTTATTATAAATAATTTATTATATATAAAAATCATATCATGCGCTAGTAAAACTGCGAAGTAAAGCTAATATAATATTTAAGCGACTAGTAATATTATATTGAAATACCTTTTCTAGAGCTTACAGCTATCATTTAACGTAAACTAAAACCCTATTATACATACATACATTATACATCAGATTATTTGAATGATGGCCATGCATAGCAATGAATTGCTCTTCTTGTACAGAGTTTATATGTAAGTTTAATCTTTTTATACCACTACGCTAAAGGGAACAAATGTTAAACAAGGAAACCGGGGAGTTTATTTTGCAGTTTCTGACAGGTTTTTTTTATTCTTGAAAACGGTGATAACTTTAGTTTTTATTTTGTATGTGACGTTCAATAAGTGTTGCCTGTATCCCTTACGTTGTCTGATTTTACATACATACATATAATCACGCCAAGTCCCTAACGGGGTAGGCAGAGAGTATAGAGCGCCAGTTCTCTGTAGTCTTACATACCTCCTTCGCTTCGCCCACATTCATCAGTCTCTTCATACATGCTCGTCGGTTTTGAGTACTCTTGACGTTCTCGTCCTTGAGTGTCCGATCTTTTTGATCCAGGTTGTTGTCGTGGCCTTCCTCTGCCTCTTCTTGCACACACTTTTGCTTTGTATATCTGTTTCGTCAATCTCTCTTCACTCATCCTTTCTATGTGCCCAAACCAACGTAACATGCCTTTCAATTTACACTTACGCCCTCATTCACGCCAGTTGATTTGCGAATCTCTTCATTGCTGATTCGATCTAATATCGTTGCGCCGCACATTTTTCGAAGAGATCGCATCTCAACTGCATTCAAGCTATTTTGATACTTCTTCTGACATACCCAGGATTCGCTGCCATACAATAAGGTAGGTACCAATATCGCGTTGTGGACAGCAACTCGAGCATTCTTGCTCAGACTTTTACTGCCCATCAACGCCGACATGGCTCCATTCACCTTATTTCCGGCAGTTATCCTTCTTTCAATATCTTTTTCATACTTTCCATGTCGTGTGAACATGCTTCCTAGATATACAAATTTATTCACTTGCTCTAGAATTGGCCTATTTACCTATATAGCACACTCGGTCTGTCGGATTTTATTTTATTTTAATTGATATGCATACATATATTTTTATTATTACGAGAAAACTTCGTTAGTAATTGAAATGTATATTAATATCTACTATTTATTACATCATTGTCTATATGTATAAGTTCATATTTAGTTGAAAATATAATATACTAACATTTATTTATAATAATAATAATAATAATAATATTTAATACAAGAATAATTTTTCTTCAGCCATAATGAAGAAACTGATGGATCTGAATTTGTCCAGGACACAAGACCCGTGAAGCCCGACGAAAATTGTCCTCAAACCATTCAGATTATACAGAGGGCAAGGAAGCAAGGAAGATCTTAATAACTGGTCGCTACATACAATGCGAATGCTACAAAAGAAAATAATATATATATTTCGCTTGAGACAGCCGTCTGTCCATCATATCGCTCTCCCTTTTGAAAAAATTCCAGGCATTATTAATTCCAATGAGATATGATACGACAAAATTGATGTTACTTTGGGCAGGTAGATTGTATTTGGGTTTTATTGGGGCTCAAGTCTTAAATGGAAACGTCTGCTGATATTATTTGGTCTTATAAATAACTTGAGGAGAAAACACGGTAACTTATGCTTTCTAACTCAAAATGGTAAGCAAATAAAAGCTACATAAGGCTTCTTATTTCCACGCCTAACAATAGTTACCAGAAGAAGTAGTCGATATACCAGACGTATGCAAAGTAGTGTCTCAAAGAGTATGACGAGCAGACACGCTGGCACCTAACCTACATTTTCTCGTGAAAATATTTTTGGTGCATCTACGGTTTATTTTACCTTGTTATATATATTAGTTTATGGCGATGAACTCGCCATCTGTCACTTTAGCACCTAAAATATATCTGGCGCAAAGTAGGTGTAAAGGTGAAGATTAAAGTTATGTCTCTCAAGACATATAGGGAGTTCAAAGAGGTTGCACTGGACAGGAGCCCAGCTCGTAATTAATATTGATTTACACGTTTAATGTGGGTGGTGGTATTTATGTTTGAATTTGATATTGCATTTGATAGCCCATTTATTGAATACTAGCTGTGCCCGCGACTTCGTACGCGCGGAAAAGTGGTATTAGGCAGCATAATTTTTTTTCTAAATAAAGTATTTTTTTTACAAACTTAGAATGTAATATTCATTTATATGTATAAAAATACAAAAAAATACGTTTCAAGCTTCTAGCTTCAAAAATGACGCAACTTCCATACAAACTTTCATCCCCTATTGCAACCCCTTACAACCCTTATTCGCATTCGCAAAAATGTCCTTCCTCAAGCTCTAGGCTATCTCTGTACCAAATTTCATTCAAATCAGTTCAATAGTTAGCGTGAAAAGGTAACAGACAGACAGAATTACTTTCGCATTTATAATATTAGTAGGGATTTTAAAGGCTATATATTACCACGCTAGTACCTACAGGAGCAGAGTGCAGATGAAATCTGGCACAGGTAATAAAACCGTTATTCAACTTGGACCTAATAGATGCCCATAAGTAGGCGAACACCGAAATTAATGTTCAATTAACATAATCATAACGTGGTCACGTGGTAATTAACATGCGTCCGGCTATTAAAACGCTTGCTCTATAAACAGCCTCTGTTTACTATGCAGACACGGTTGGTGCATCGTTCACCGCTTATGAACGTGTGAATGAGCGCAGTGAAAGGTTTAGTGTATGTTCGACGTTGAGGGATATGCAGAGTGTGACAATATGTTTTCGCTGGCGATATATTTGGTGCTAGTGTACTGTCTCCGCTTCTCGATATTCTTGGAAATGTATGTTTTCTCACGATGTTTCATCGCGATTGTGGTGTGATGAATCCAGTGATCAAACAATACAACGTTCGAATCTAATGCCTTTAATCTAAAGCCTTTGTGTTTCTGGTGCCTAATTGCCTGCGACGCAAAGGTCGCAAGTTCGAATCCCGACTGTACCAATGAGTTTTTCTGAACTTAAGTACAATGATAGTCACACCACGAGCTTTACGGTGAAGGAAAACATCGAGAGGAAACCTGCATACGTCTGAGAAGAAATTCAAAGGCGTATGTATAGTCGTGCTTGAGTAACGGCGATGGACTCGCCATCTGTCACGTTGGCACCTAATATAGCTCTGGCGGAAAGTGGGTGTGTGGGTATTACCTATACACCTCTGCCTACCCCTTTGGGGACCCTTGTGGGCAGGCGTGAGGATATATTATATATTATTATTATTTCCAACTAAAACTACTTGAAAATCTCACGTAAAGTATACAGACCATAAACTAAATAGGTTACAAAGCAAAGCTAGTGCTTAGATCGGTGGTTTCACCCGCATATAATGTTCCTTGATATTATGATTTATGCCATATATCTATACAATTGCGTTCATACGTTTTTGCGTCCTCTAATATCCTCACAAACTTTCAGATGTATAATATTTGTAAGATATACGTATAGAAATATACAAGTTACAATAAAAAATATAATATATCCTCACGCCTTCCCACAAGGGTCCCCGAAGGGGTAGGCAGAGGTGTATAGGTAATACCCACACACCCACTTTCCGCCAGAGGTATATTAGGTGCCAACGTGACAGATGGCGAGTCCATCGAGACGCTTGCAGGTTTCTTCTCGATGTTTTCCTTCACCGTAAAGCTCATGGTGTGACTAATCACTGTACTTAAGTTCAGAAAAACTCATTGATACAGTCGGGATTCGAACTTGCGACCTTTGCGTCGCAGGCAACTGCTCGAACCACTCGGCCACCACGGCTTATTATTATTATTATATATATACAAGTTGTCGCAGAAAATATAACAGTTGTCTTCTAAAACATGTAGACTGTTGTGAATGTATTCTTATGACGATGCAATACAATAAATAGATTAAAAAAAAACAAAACTACTACATTATTAAAGGGGGTAATTATACACTCCGCAACATAGCTTTATCCTGTCTGTCGGTCTGACTGTCATTCTGTCATGTGTCAATATCCTAATACACACAACAAACAAACAAGGCCACGTTCCAACTACCTGGATTAAATAGATCGGACTCTGAAGGACGGGAACGTTAAGAGTACTCGAAACCGACGAGCATGTATGAAGAGACTGATGAATGTGGACGAAGCGAAAGAGGTATGTAAGTTTAGAGAGAACTGGCGCTCTATACTCTCTGTCTACCCCGTTAGGGATTTGGCGTGATGATATGTATGTATGTATGTAACAAACATGATGATCATACGTCAATGTCAGTGGATCGGAATGTTCTTTTCATCATAGTAAACTTTTCTCATTTAATATAGTGTTAATATTAAATTCAATATAAAATGCTCAATATTGAGCTAGAAAAAATCATAAAACCGTCGTCGGCAAGCTGTCTCATTTGGCCCGCACTATGAAGACGTCCAGTTCAAATACACTCCAGCGAAGCAGATTTCATTTAGCCCCGTCTCCTTTTCACCCCGCTTTTTCTCCAGTCTGTAAAGAAGCACTCGTAAAGCAGATTTACACAAGGCTTTCGGATATCAGTACTTTGAAATGTTAGGCTTATATTTATTGGGGCCGTTCTGAAAATACGGGAAGCATAACGAACGAAGCTTTGTTTATAACAACACATTTTTCTTAGCTTTAAGTTTTAAATTTAGGGAAGATAGGGGAATATTAAGGAATATTGAAATCCACGATATCGATAGGCCACTAACATAGAACACTAAAACACATGAGAAAATCTTTGAAATAAATGTTTAATACATATTAATATTGTGCCTACATTAATGAAACAGTCTGTAAGCTAGAGAGCATTAGTGCTCGTCTACTGCCTGCCTTGTAAAGGACTCTAATTAGGGGTGTACCCTTCATTAATACAGTCTATCGCAACCTAGGCATAAAATCAAATTCCCTAACAAACTGTCAGCACGTCGTCTCGTTTATTATCGAATTGGGTTTATATTCAAATGGTATTTGTTTCATATTTTGGGGATGCTCTGCTCATAAATATGTAGCGACAACGAATTCCCTATTGTTAAGTTTATTTTCTCTGAGTAATTGGCAGGAGATGGTAGCATGTTACACCGAAGCTGGAGGCATTTTGTGTACTCTCAAATGTTTACTTTTATTTTATATTGATTTTTACTGCGGGGAATGCGGGGAAGATCGGGTTTGCATAAAGAAAGATGAAGACAAATAGTTATTTATAGATTCACTCACAAATGCTTACTTGGCTTAATTAAATATTTCTTACAATAAACTAGTTATCCCGCTCATCATGACTTTGGTGTAAGAAATCAAATTTCGAGCCCTATCGCCATGCCGCTAATAAAATTTGATTCAGTCCAATTCTTCAATATTTTTTCATCATATAATTTAATTAAAACGTCAAACTTACACACTCACTTACCGCCAGAGATATATATTAGGTGCCTACGTGCCAGATGGCGAGTCGATCGCCGTCTTTGAATTTCTTCTCAAACGTATGCAGGTTTTCCCATGTTTTCTGTTACCTACAGAACTACAACAGTACATGTATTATCCCAAGCAATAAATCTCAAATCGTTGCAATGCCTCCATCAAATATAAACGCTCCACGAGCAAGAGATTTGAGGCATTCGTCAGATTTGCCCCATTTTCATCTTCACGATTATAACGAGTGGGTACTTAATAAGTATGTACGTTTATGAAATATTCGGTCTGTGAGGCAGTTATTCATGAAAATTTCATTCAAATCCCGCACACTTCGACTCGAGAGGGAAAAATATATAATAAAAGGCATTCGCAGACGTTAATTCCGCGTTCTTTTTCTTTTTTTTCCCGTTTTACGTATGTAGCAATGTTCGAAACTTTTCATGTCGGGAATGTGGTTGAAATATAATGTAGGCAGAAGTGTATGAGTATTTTTGGTGGATTTTTCTGATTCTAACGTTTTTTTTTATTTTGTACCACGAAGGTGACTCACAAGCGTATGGTCCGCATGGTGGTAAGCGGTTACCATCGTCTTTGGACGCTTATAACAAAAGAGTATCCCCTCCCAACCCTACTGGAATCCTTTCGTCATCTTTTTGTATACTTGAAGAATAATCGCAGATACCTGCATACACGGAAATGCTAAACACTGTCTCAATGAAATGTTGGAAATGTGCATGTGCAAGTTGATATTCAAACCATTTAATTAAACCGTATAGTTAAATACATACGTCCGTGGACATGCATTTAATGCAACATGTTCTGACATTTTGCGTTTGTACTCCAGCCTCCGCAACTAAGATTCGTTATGTCAGCCATGTTAGGAATCATTTTGAATTTGGAATGATGTAGCCGATAACGAGCATGATAAGAGTATGATCATTATATACATAGCTTCATGCCATCCCACAATTATCGTCAAAGGCGTAGGCAGAAATTTGCAAATTCCCTCTTTTCAGCAGAGTTATATTAAGGTGATATATATATATATATATCCTCACGCCTTCCCACAAGGGTCCCCGAAGGGGTAGGCAGAGGTGTATAGGTAATACCCACGCACCCACTTTCCGCCAGAGGTATATTAGGTGCCAACGTGACAGATGGCGAGTCCATCGCCGTTACTCAAGCACGACTATACATACGCCTTTGAATTTCTTCTCAGACGTATGCAGGTTTCCTTTCGATGTTTTCCTTCACCGTAAAGCTCGTAGTGTGACTAATCACTGTACTTAAGTTCAGAAAAAACTCATCGGTACAGTCGGGATTCGAACTTGCGACCTTTGCGTCGCAAGCAACTGCTCGAACCACTCGACCACCACGGCTTTTATTATATATTATATTATTATTATATATTAAGTTGACATACATCTTCGAATTTCTTCTTAAGCGTATTAAATTCCTCGATGTTTATCTCATGGTGTTATGTATGTAAGTCTAGAGAGAATTGGCGCTCTATACTCTCTGCCTATCCCATACTTACTTAACTTACTTAAATTCTGAAAACAATAAATTTCTACAGTCTTGCGCCTTTGCGTCGCCAACCGGCCATCACGGCTCACCATTCATCTTTAGGTTTAATTGATAGACGAATACGTCATCCAGATTAGTCACAATTTAGCCTGAAAATATCTACGCGCAAAATGTTATCTCTCGTCCACTGACTCCTATGGGCAGTTAATTGTACTATAAGTAAAATAAATTACGCCTGAGCTTAGTGTTCGGTGACCAAATCACCGAAAAATACTACACCATTACCGACGTTTATGGGCCTTATAGCCCCCTACAGGTGAGTCGTAAAATATAATAGGGAGCATCGAATGCGCCGCTAAAGGCTAATCAAACACGCCACACGCGATCGCGTGCCAACTAACATGCGTGTAACAAGGATACCGCAAGAGTGTCAAGATAAGCAGGTAACGACAAGTATTCATACCATCATCAAGAGTTTATAGAAGGAGCTCTATTTCTTTCTAGAGTTACAGTTATTTTTTTCATCGGGCCCTTATTATGGTAAACGGTTACCGTTGCCTATTTACGCTAACGATACCGAAGTATCACTTGCACGCTCTCACTCTATGTTCGGAAAGTTATACTGTGTTGACAGCATCATAGGACTAATCCCTTTGCTGCCGTTCTTCAGAGTCTTTATTCATGCTCGCCGGTTTTGAGTACTATACGAGGCTTTCACGGATGTCAATATTCAATGTAAATTAATTACTATTAAAAATGTGATTCTCTCGATTTTTTTCCGGATAGCCGCAGTACTATAGGATTTTCAATGAACTAGAGTGGAATGAATGAAAAAACGAATGAGACTCGTTCAACTAATGGTCTACTCAATGGTCTGTGTTATGGCCCCGCTCGAGGTATTTGGATTATTTTTTATGTTCTTAAGTGTCATTCAATTTACGATCACTGGATAGGATTCAAGGCTTTAATTCAATGTACCCGTCTCCAGTCCACCTGGGGAACTGTAACCTAATTCTAGCTCTATATTAAGGCGTCCTTCCACTTCAAGGTGGGCTAATGCAATCTATAGGTGAGGTGTTCTAGATGCCCCTTGGAGCTATTTGTCTATAAATAGGCTAGATACGAATTGATCCTTAATATTTGGCTAAGGTAGTACGTTAGGCGTGTGTCCGAAATTAGATGTGTTAATATTGCCTACCCCTACCCCTAACCCATAGTCCTGTTTGTTGTGCTCAAAGATGTTTTATTTAATACTAGCTGTGCCTGCGACTTTGTCCGCGTGGAACAGTGACTTTGGGCAGCATTTTTTGGTCATATCTTTTGGTATACCACGATATATTAGTCAAAACCACATCTAAATCGGAAAAGCCGTTTCTGAGCGTGCACAAACGCACAGAGAAACAGACAAAAATTCTAACTATCACTGTTTTGGGTGCTATTTGCGTTGATAAAGGTCCAATAATATGTTTTTCTCATATCGGTCATATTGAAAATTTGTCAGGGATCCCTGACTGTACATGGAATCTTCTATCTCTTCTAACATTTTTATTAAATGTATTGATGATGATGATTGATTTACAATTTACATTGTATGAACATAGGCTTATAATCTTGAATGTACATCACGCATGCAAATGCAAAATATATTGAAATAGCAAAAGATGAACGTGAACCAATTGGTATTAATCTTTATTTCCAACAAAATCAATAATCCTAATAATATATATAACGTGTCATGTTGTTTGTCCGCGATGGGTTCCTAAACTACTTAACCGATTTTAATCAAATTTGCACACTGTGTGCAGTTTGATCCAACTTAAAAGATAGAATAGCTTACATCGCAATTGGACCCGATAGGTGGCGCTGCGATCGTGTTTCAGGAAGTTTAACTTTTTCCCCCGGGCGAAGCTGGGCGGGACAGCTAGTATAATTATAAAAATACTTCTTCCACGTATTTTGTTCACCGGAATCGGATTCAATGTCCGAGCTACCGTTGGCGCTCGCACAAAAACAACTTCCTGATAAAATATAGAATAAACACAAAGAAATTATAGTCTATTAACGTCGCTTCCTCAAAGCTAACAAACCATATTCTAAAATAAGCCGGCCTTAAAATAATACAATAGCAATAAACTTCTGTATCTACCAGCCGTCCTTTAGTAATTAGTGTAATTGGGCACACTAATTGCGAGTTTCAATGGGAGATAATGAGAAAAGCCTTATTTTTTTTTACCTTCTGGTACACCCGACTAATACTGGCAATGAATAAAAAGACGTCTTAATTTCGTTTTAATAATAATATATCCTCACGCTTTTAACCTGCCTACCTAGGCAGTGAAATATAGTACTTACACTCTCACTTATGGTATTTTGATGATGGTTGATTTATTACGTAGGTACACGTATGACGTATCATTTACCATCTTTTTCATTCATTCATCATTCATCATATCCTCACGCCTTCCCACAAGGGTCCCCGAAGGGGTAGGCAGAGGTGTATAGGTAATACCCACACACCCACTTTCCGCCAGAGGTATATTAGGGGCCAACGTGACAGATGGCGAGTCCATCGCCGTTTCTCAAGCACGACTATACATACGCCTTTGAATTTCTTCTCAGACATGTGCAGGGTTCCTCTCGATGTTTTCCTTCACCGTAAAGCTCGTGGTGTGACTAATCACTGTACTTAAGTTCAGAAAAACTCATTGGTACAGTCGGGATTCGAACTTGCGACCTTTGCGTCGCAGGCAACTGCTCGAACCACTCGGCCACCACGGCTTTTTGTTAAATCATTTTAATTATTGTTCCTGTTTCTTTCACTTTTCTGACTTCTTAATTTGAAACCGCTTCCATCCATCCATCATATTCACATTCGAATTATCTTGTATATTTTGTACTAGAACATGATCCTGATAAATGTTAAGTATTTGCTACTCCCAATGACATTGTATGGACCCGAAAATATAATGTCAATAAAATCATAAGTTTTGATGATACCCTATATTACATACTCTGGGGCAAGTTGCTCTAGCAAAATCCAATTTGGAAATTGCTTATGAGCGTATATCCTCCGGATACCCAGAATCCGTATGATAACGGCCATATGAAAATTATGGCACAATCAAAAGTACACTTTGGCATAATGCAAATACGACATAAAATGATTTAGGGAAGGAGAGGATGAGGTATATGTGTTGTATCCATATTCTTTAATATTTTATTATATTTGATTATTTCTTAAATATACATTATTATGTCCATGTTTATATGAAAACTCTCTTGTTTTTTGGCGTCTGTTAAAGTGTGGAATAAAAAGATGTAATCCACGATATTACCCGCTCTTATTGTGCTATAACTATGCTTTATCTTATACTTAAATAGGTATTTTACGGTAACTGCATATTTAGATTGAAATGGTTGCTGGTCGAAGCAATCAAATAAATAAATGAAAAGGCAATAAAAAAATGTCATATATAAACCTAACTCACTTCCTAGTTACTTATATATTTATCAAAAAGGAAAAGATATTACTAGCTATATATATTATATTACTAGCCCTTCGGAAATAATCGAATTTATACGAACAACAAATCTCTAATTTTAAAAACATCGTATATATAACTATAACGATCTAAATAGAATTAAAAAGAATAAAAAAGAATAAAAAAATTACCCATAGTAATAACTGTAAGGTTGACGTAAATCAAACTGTAATCCAGAATAAGGACGGATGGGGTCAGCGATTCTCAATTCACTGGTAATATTCTGACGCAGTTCTATATACCTAGTCCCGATAGGTATTATGATTACGTGTATTATGATGTATGGGATGATTTATTCAATATCATTGGGATATTTAGGTGGAATCCATTTATTTACTTAAGGAACAAAGGTATTGTGTGACTATGACTTGGATTTTACTGCTATACATACATAGTATAAGATGCGTGGTGGTCGAGAGGTTCGAGCAGTTGCCTGCGACGCAAAGGTCGCAAGTTCGAATCCAGACTGTACCAATGAGTTTTTCTGAACTTAGGTACAGTGATTAGTCACACCACGAGCTGAACGGTGAAGGAAATCATCGAGAGGAAACCTGCATACGTCTGAGAAGAAAATAGTAACGGCGATGGACTCGCCATCTGTCACGTTGGCACCTAATATACCTCTGGCGGAAAGTGGGTGTGTGGGTATTTCCTATACCTATACACCTCTGCACCTCTACACCTATACACCTCTGCCAACCCCTTCGGGGAACCTTGTGGGAAGGCGTGAGGATATAGCCCCAAATTAAGCCAAGTTAGTACTATGTAAACTAGTAGTGGTGGTCGAGCGGTTCGAGACAAAAGTTGCAAGTTGGAATTCCGACTGTGTCCATGAATTCTGAACTCAGCACAGTGGTTACTCGCCACATGAGTTTTACAATGAAGCAACACATTGGGAGGAAACCTGCATACGCTTGAGATGAAATTCAAAGACGTATTTATAGTCTTGCTTGAGAAATAGCAATCTACTCGCCGCCATCTAATGCGTTGGCCCCTAGAATATACCTTCGACGGAAAAAGTGTGTGTGTGTACTACCTAAACAACTCTGCCTACCCCTTCGGGAAGCATTATGGGAAGGCGTGAAGATACATTGTGGCATATTATGGACCCTGTGGACAGGGCTGTTAGGGTTTAGTTTCAGTTGTGATGTTGACTCAATTAAGTATAATTAAACTGCATCACTAAATGCTGAGCAAATTGTTGCTTTGACATCAAACATTAACGTCCAGTTGTTAAGACGAATGGGAAAATGTTTGAGACTCGTTACTTTAATTTGGTCGGGATCTGTTTTTATTGCAGTCTCTTCATACATATGCTCGTCGGTTTTGAGTACTCTTGACGTTCCCGTCCTTGAGTGTCCGATCGATTTGATCCAGGTAGTTGGAACGTGGTCTTCCTCTGCCTCTTCTTGCACACACTTTTGCTTTGTATATCTGTTTCGTCAATCTTTCTATTTACAATAACAACAATTTATTGTAGGTTTATGTTGTACATGAATTGTATATAGTCTGTAAACAGTGATAAGTCACACAACTAGCTTTACGTTGAAGCGAAAAATCGAAAGTAAATCTACATAGACTACTCAAGTAACGACGATAGACGCCGTCTGTCACGTTGGCACCTAAAATATATCTCTGGCGGGATGTAAGTGTGGGTACTACCTATATACCTCTGCCTACCCCTTCAGGGACTCTTGTGGGATATTACTACAGGCGACAACTTAATTGCGATTCAGAGAAACTCCTAACAACGGGAGACCGATTACAGAACAATTAGTCAAACTTTGAAGCCCGTATATATCGGCATCGGTCCCTTGAAGGATAAAACATCACTTTAATCGTTTTAAAAAGTTCCCAATTGTTATCCTAATTTATCTTTTATTGAAGCTTGAGCGTCTTTTAATGAGCACTCAGCGAATAATACAAATGTCACTCTCGTTAACTTGCCGTGCCCCGCGGTTGCATCCGTGCTGAATTAGAATATGAGTTTGATTATATTTCTGCTCCGCTAGCTTAGGTGTTAGCATCCTACTAATCCTACTTATGTTATAAATGCGAAAGTTTGTGTGTTTGTTTGGACGATTCTTACCTCATCAAGCCAGAACGGCTGAACGGAACGGGATAAAATTTGGCACAGGGATAGATTAGAGAGCTGGATTAACACATGATATTTCATACCAGAAAAAACTATAAATAAAATCATAAATACCGCGGGTGAAGAGGGCTCAGCTAGCTAGTAGCACAATTGGACCTTAGCAAATTGAAATTAAGTAAAGTCTGTGTTATCGTAACTAGTCAACGATATATTTACTTATATAGATAGATATATACATAAATAATAATAATATATCCTCACGCCTTCCCACAAGGGTCCCCGAAGGGGTAGGCAGAGGTGTATAGGTAATACCTACACACCCACTTTCCGCCAGAGGTATATTAGGTGCCAACGTGACAGATGGCGAGTCCATCGCCGTTACTCAAACACACTATACATACGCCTTTGAATTTCTTCTCAGACGTTTGCAGGTTTCCTCTCGATGTTTTCCTTCACCGTAAAAGCTCGTGGTGTGGATAATCACTGTACTTAAGTTCAGAAAAACTCATTGGTACAGTCGGGGTTCGAACTTGCGACCTTTGCGTCGCAGGCAACTGCTCGAACCACTCGGCCACCACGGCTCCATAATAAATGCATAGGACATCCAAGACTAAGGTACAAATACTGGTATTCGTCACATAAATATTTGCCTCGCGACCTCAAGTTTCGCAGTTAGGAGCTCTAACCACTAGACCAACCGGCCGTCTTGATATTTCGTTATATATTTTACGCCCGAAAAATCTACCAATGAAGTTATTTATTACACTATGATAGTAATAGGATAATGATGTTAACTATGAACTTTGAGGCTGTCCGGAGTTCCCTAAATAACAGCAACCCAGGTTAAACATTACATCCCCGTACAAAAACAAGCTCTGATTTATTGTACTGGAACAAAAGGGCCAATATTGACACGCCTCGTCGCTCATGCTGCTATAAAAAAAATCTGATTCCATCACGCCGTGTTATCTGATACGTCTTTTGTCATTCCATATCCGGGTTCCACCCTCGCCCAGCTCATGACATAATTACGAAGTTTAGCCCAATTTCATGCCAGAAATTGGACTATGATTTAGGAAACGATTATCGTGTTAAAGCGTCTTAAGTAGCCGTAATCTGTTGATTTATCACCCGGTGTAGTTGGGGGAAGCATATTTTATTATTGTTTAAATTATGTAACGATTGGAAGAAAAACTTTAAACTGTTGTACTTTTTCATATATTCGAGTGGAATTTGCAAGGTGCTGGTTTCTCGATGTTTTTCTTCACCGCAAAGCTCGTGGTGTGCCTAATCACTGTACTTACGTTAAGAAAACCTCAGTACAGTCGGGATTCGAACTTGTGATCTTTGTGTCGCAAGTAACTCAAACCAATTGGCTACCACGGCTTTTATATATACTATTGGTTGCAAAAGAGGTTTGTAAGCCGAGAAAGAACCGGCGCTGTACTCTCTCTTCCTACCCCGGGACACGTAATGTTATATAGAAAGACGTTATGGCTAATTAAATATGACTCATATTATATATCCATCTTTTGCTACTAAATCCACATATGCGAGTATCACGTAAAACGAAATCCAAACTCGTTTTTGTAATTACATGGCGGCTTTCGCGGACGTGACGCGATTTCAGGGCAAATGAGGGGTGTTAGGGTGGGGGGTGCGAGTCCAAGTGTGATTTGTTACCTGGGAATTGTGAATTCAACGGATTCTGGTCGGGATTTCGAGTTGGTCTCTTTGACACATGCGCGTTTGTGGGTGGTTATTTAATTACATTGACGACCGAAAACGGACCGTAGGTTATAAGTAATTAAGCCTATTATCCGAGTGCCTAGGAGGATGAACCTATCCAACTAATATTAAAGAGCCGTGATGGCCGAGTGATTCGAGTAGTTGCCAGCGAAATAAAGATCGCAAGTTCAAACCCTGACTGTACCAATGAGTTTTTCTGAACTTAACTACAGTGATTAGACACACCACGAGCTTTACAGTGAAGGCAATCATCGAGAGGAAACCTGCATACGTCTGAGAAGCAATTTAAAGGCGTATGTATAGTCGTGCTTGAGTAACGGCATTGGACTCACCATCTGACACGTTGGAACCTAAAATATATCACTGGCGGAATGTGGGTGTGTGGATACTACCCATACACCTCTGCCTACCACTTCAGGGACCTTTGCCGAAACTTGACTTCACAACTTGAATATATACAAAGCTGGAGCATGATTGAATGATGAATTTAAAAGGACGTCTTTACTTTTTATTCGTAGTTTTAACAGACTATATATATATTTGTAGTCTATGGCCATGATTTGACAGGGCACTCCGTTCGGAAATCGAGTTACGATGTCCAATATTGATACAATTGTGCCAACAAAACGAACCAACATAACTACAGGACGGGTAGGAATTTGATTTGGACTCAATGCTACTCGGATACAACTTGGAGAAGAATATTTTTTGTGATATTTTCAAGGCCGTTTTTTTAGACATCCCATGTTCGTTCTTCTAACTATGATCTCTTTTGTAGCAAAGATGAGCCCGTCATAGTATTCAGAGTAATTTGCAAACAAAAAACCCTCTTTATTTTTTTTAAGCGTCCTTGAATTTACTGATGTATTACTTCTCCAGTTCACACTGTATGTTTCAACTTATAAATACATACATACATATCATCACGCCAAGTCCCTAACGGGGTAGGCAGAGAGTATAGAGCGCCAGTTCTCTCTAGACTTACATACCTCTTT
>JACCPG010001550.1:0-63050 GCA_016069955.1 Drepana arcuata
ATCTGTACTTGAGTTCAGAAAAACTTATTGGTACTGTCGGGATTCGAACTTGCGATCTTTGTGTCGCAGGCAACTGCTCGAACCACTCGGCCACCACGAGCTTTATGGTGAGGGTAAAAATATCGAGAGGAAACCTGTACACGTCAGTGAAGATATTCAAAGACCAGCCACGTTAGCACAAATGTATATATATCAAACGTAAACTGTGTGTGGGTACTACCTACACACTTCTGCCTACTTAATCGGGAACCTTTGTGGGAAGGCGTGAAGATAAATAATTACATTATTACAGAAAGTATTCATAAGTGCCCACATAACAGTAGCACATTACGGTAATTAAAACTCAACAACCGATAACAGTAATACCATATAAAACTTAAACTCTCAATTAAAACGTATATGTTCAAAATTATTTTAAAGGATTGCGTCAAGAATGCAAGACCAGGAAAAACCAGTGTTACCATAACTTGGCCTTAACACGAATAGAGGCAAACTTGTCACTTTCTCTGGTCGCAGACGATCGTCAGATGCTCTCCGGAGATAATTTCCATTAGTGTCCATTAGCCATTTAACTAGATATGATTGGAACGCGTCACGACTACGAGGCCAAGCAATGCCATAAATCAACCATCACACTCTGAAATCGCATGCGGATTCGCACGGTCTCTTGCGCAACTGTCGCGTATTTTATTTTTTATTGTGAACTGGCACGTTACAAAATGGTTGAGTATGTTTAAATATAGAACATGCATAAACGAATGCCTATTCTATATTTAAACTTCAATATTCTACTATTATCAGCCCAGCAGAACAATTAGTTGGTAAATTTATATTGTCACATACGATTTTCTTTATTGTATTTCGACAGACGAAAAACAATAAAAAATCTGAACGACATTGCGATAATAGTGTGTTCAAAGATAAAGAAGATTTCTATGTAGTTTAAAAGCGGAAAAAATGTCATAGTCCGTTAGTAGGAGAACTTCATCATTACTTTGAGCCGGATAATGAAAGGTGTTGACTTAATCACTTTGTCAGGCTCTGATTGGCAATCACAAAGACACGCTTAGAAAATCCTCAAACATGTTGTGTGGGTGTGTAGATTACTATCCTGTGTCGAAAGCTTTGGCTGACATTATGTGTTAATTAAACGTAATATACATATCACAGGCTTTCTATCAAACCAATCGTGATATCACGCTTACTGTTTGGGACATTAGAATCCACACGAGCATGCCTTCAATTTCTCTTCTTGTGTCGTTGATTCTGTTCATAAAGGATTCGAATTTTAATTAAATATATTCGAATAAGTGCATCTTCTTGTAATGCTGGCATTGCAGTCTCGTATTCCCCAAATCCCAGATTAGAAACCTCTCAGATTTCTCAGCACTTAGTCATCAAATGGCAATGGCAATCAATTTGACTTATCCTATTCGTTAAACAAACGTTTCAAACAATAGACATCATTAGCGCAGATGCCTCCTTAATTACGTAGCCTCACTGCCAAATTCACTAATCCCTACTCACAAAACATATCCGTAATGTCAATGACATTACACGGATGCTCTTGCGCAACTTGCACCTTGACAGTACCACTCTGTTACACGATGACGATTGATTTGACGTAACAGAAAGCAACATTACTTCTGCATTGTGTGCATCGATAAGTTTCTTTATGAACATTGACTTCTTCGAGTAGGAAAGCGCCAATGTAAGTTGATTGATAGGAAAGGTAGGCTCTAAATGTGTGGGCGTAGAAAACAAGATGAGTCCGATGATATGGAAAAACAAGTGATAGCATAATTGCACAACAAACTATTGTTCGACAGACGTAATCTCGTGAACGAACCATCATCGCATTGCCGTCCCGATAACATCAAAATTTCATTTCAGGTGTGATTGAAAATATCTAAGGGGGCTTTTACACGTCATTTTTATTGCTACCATAAACGGTATTTATAGCTTTAGAAATTGACTTCAAATCAACCATTTAGCCCCGATATTACGAAAACGAATTGTAAGTGTTTTTACTACTTCGAAGTAATAAGTTTATAGGAAACCAAATGAATATGTGGCCTCCTCTCCTGATATTCAAAACATTGGATAGATCTTATTGAACTGCGATATCGAATCATTTCACAAAGAAGTTACAACCTATTGGCGACACTGAATTCGAAATCTGACCACACGTCCGGTGATAACTAATATTAATTCTAGGGAAAGTAGAAGAATATTGAAATTGACTTCAAGATAAAAGAGTCAGTGAGTAATGCTTAGGTTGGAGGTTGTCACATAATATGCGTAATTATAAAATACATTCCACCATTTCTTTACCTAATTAATGGCTAAGTGATTAATTACACCACAAGCTTTCCAATGAAGGAAAATATTGAGAGGAAACCAGCTTTTGTTTGAGAAGAAATTCAAATACGTGTGTATAGTGTTTGAGAAAGGGCGACGGACTTGCACCGTCGTCGGCACCTAAATATATCTCTATTATACGATATGAAATTCTCCCAGGTAAAAAACCTGGGAGAATTGCATTTCAGTATCTATTGCATGGAAGAATATACTATGGTGTCGCGTAATTGAGAAAAAAGGTTGTTTGCCGCTGCCTTCGAGGCTACTCCCCAGAAGACCCTCGTGGGTAGGCCTGAAAATGTATTTATTATAGCTCACATTATTAGCTTGCTATATTATGCCTGAGTATAAGATATATTATACCTATGTGTAAAAGTACACTAGAATCATAACATTTGACAAATTTTTTTCATTCATTTAAATAATAATTTACAAAGAATTAAAGAAGGACCTGTAGGTAGGTCCTAATTATGTAAATGCCAATTCATTTTCCTTATAACACATTCACTTAACAATACTAACTCCATAGCTGGATGAGACATAGATTATTAATAACATTTGACAATTCTTATCTATGAATTATGTCACCACTAAAAGCTTCCTAGAATTTCGAAATTTTGTTGCGAGATATTTTGTTTGAAATTAATCCTTTAATTAGCCTTTCTACTTGACGTTACGTCAGAGTGCAAGCCTAAAAATGTATTAAGATTTGTATCTCACGATAAAGCTCATAATAGCTTTGATTTTCCGTCCCAATAAATTCTGCTATTGATTTGATTTCGATTTGGGAAACCAGTATTCGTTACGTAATCTTTGTTTTGATTGTAAGATTTGATGTGATACCACAAACGCTTAATTTATTGTATGAACTCCCCGCTGAGGTTTTACCTAGCGAACACAGTTTGGTGTTTTCAAGATGGAAGTGAACAAATTCTTGCAGTGTCAGTGTCACGACTTTGAATTTCTTCTTTAACATATCATTCAGGTTTCTTCATGATGTATTCCCTAATGGTCATGGTGTAATCACAGTAGTTCATCATACATTTTCGGCGTCTCTGATGCAGTCCCGTATATTTGATTCTGTACAGCGCGACCTCTTTTACCTCCCTATACCTACGTCACAAGAGACACTTTTTCTTTGATCTGATTCTGATGGATATTTTTCTTGGCCTTCCTCTCTTCCCCTCTACCTTCCCTTAAGATATTTCAAAAGAAGCTATCATATCTATCGTATAACGTGGCCTATCATCTTTCCTCTTCTATTCTTGACTGTCTTTAACAATACTCTTGATTAATTCACTTTTTTTAGCAATATTACTGTGGTTCGAACTTGCAACCTTGATTTTGCAAACTACTCAAACCACTCGGCCATTACGGCTCTAAATTATTATCATAGTAATACACACAATAGTATGTATATGATTATATAGATTTACTAGTTTATGCCCGCGGATTTGCCCGCGTGGAGTTCGAAAAAGTAGCTTTGGAAATTTTCCTGCTAGAATCGGTTCAGCCGCTATGCCGTGAAAGAGCATCATACAAAAGATAATAATTTTGAATATTTCAGAACTAAAAAAAATTTGCTATGTCCTATTCCTAGATATAAGCTATCATCATTTCAACTTTTAGCCAAATTGGTTCAGCCGTTTGGCCGTGTAAGAACCGCAAACATCCCAACTTACAAACTTTCACATGTATAATATTAGTAAGAAGTAAGATAAGATAAGGCCCAGTCCTACAGCAATGTGCATAAGTTTTATCAATGCAACTAAACAATATTCTATTTTCAAAACATGTTTCCAATCAACGTACACACAAACGATACTAAACGAAATCGAATATCGATTTGCAGCCGTAATTTATAAACGAACTAAATTGTATTAATCCGGCGCGTAATTTACATGAAAGTTTGTGTAAGATGTTAATGGGATGATGTAAAGGCCCGCCACACTAGCGGTTCCGGTGTGGGCAGGTGGCGCCAATGATAATGACTTCACCTTGGATTCAATGGGGGTATTAGCATAATATCACCTATGAACTTAAGTACAGTGATTAGTCACAACACGGTCTTTACGGTGAAGGAAAACATCGAAAGGAAACCTGCATACATCTAAGAAGAAATTCAAAGGCGTATGTATAGTCGTGCTTGAGTAACGGCGATGGACTCGCCATCTGTCACGTTGGCACCTAATATACCTCTGGCGGAAAGTGGGTGTGTGGGTATTACCTATACATCTCTGCCTACCCCTTCGGGGACCCTTGTGGGAAGGCGTGAGGATATATTATTATATGAGGTATTTCCTTTATCGTAAAATTCGTAGTGTGAAACGAGACATATAGTATTTTTAGACACGAAAATCATCCATAAAACTGTATGGTACAATGGTTTCTATGGAGACTAATTTAAGCATATAAAGCCAACACGAGATTTTAATAAAGTATGAAGAACGAAGATCCGGGAGTTGTTATCGCATCCCTTTCATTTATTCACATATAGTTTAAATATATTTAAATACCACGCACTGACCTTTAATTTGCACAAGAGACACCATTTACGTATTTATATTCCTTTGTTGTTCACGCTGCCTACCTACCTACAAACAAATCATGACAAACTTTGACCTTGCAAAAATCGCACACAAGAGCTTATTTACATGGTGTACAATTCGTTGAAAGGAATATCTTTTAACTTGGTGTTTAAAGATATTTACGCGATTCACAAAGCCACCTTGGGTGTGTATATTTTTGTTAAGGTTTGTTCTTGTATACGAAAAAACTTTACATTCACTTAAAAATATAGCACTATATCCTTCTTTAAAGATTTTTGTTTCAACGGAACCTGAAGAACGTTGACGGAGACTTTAATTAAATATCATCGTTGGTGGTCGCTATTTCAGAACGAAACCAATTCGATTACGTATAACAAGGTCGAGCAGAAGAACAACAGACGTTACCTAACGCAACGCAATCAGTCTGCCTTTTCCCAATTTGAAAGATAAATATTTGTTATTACGTCAGCGTCTAATGAACTGTGAGTCACTGGGGACAAAGTAAAACGATGCGCCCCAGTAACTTTATTGGCGTTGAACTAAGTGTTTTGTCACGGGGCTTATCCGATTAACGGCCTCGCATTCTTTGACCTAAATAGTACCAAGTAATGATCACAGGCGGACAAAAAGTTTGTTGGTCAGGTATGTTGATTCCGTAAACATTGATGAGAACAAAAAGTATGATAGTCGTTCTAAGGAATTTTCTCAGAAGCTTGGACTTAAGGATATATCGAATCAATATATTTTCGAACGACCAAAGAAAGGTAAAACACAGTCACTCATGAATTAACTTTAATTTTTAAAATAAACAAAATAAACAATAAATTCTTATAATCACGATTGGTTATTTACGATAAAAAATTGAAGACAATAACACCCTACTATTACTTTAAAAGATGGTGCCAAACCAATTAAGATGTAAAATCTTGATAACAAATTAAAAGATTCTGCCCCTGTTGACCTTAGGGTGGGTAATTATATTGCTATCAAAGTTACCAGGTCGAGGTTGATTGTAGACTAGTAATTGCTTATTTATTTATTGAGCCGTGGTGGCCGAGTGGTTCGAGCAGTTGCCTGCAATGAGTTTTTATAAAACTTAAGTACAGTGATTAGTCACACCACGAGCTTTACGGTGAAGAAAAACATCGAGAGGAAACCTGCATACGTCTGAGAAGAAATTCAAAAGGCGTATGTATAGTCGTGCTTGAGTAACGGTGATGGACTCGTCATCTGTCACGTTGGCACCTAATATACCTCTGGCGAAAAGTGGTTGTGTGGGTATTACCTGTACATCTCTGCCTACCCCTTCGGGGACCCTTGTGGGAAGGCGTTAGGATATATTATATGATTATTTATTTATTGTCTTTGTGTAAGGAACACCATACTTGTAGATTCATTTTTTAAACTACCAATCTTCTTAATCTTCTTCGAACCCCGTTGGACCGTACCAATAAGTGGATGGAGTGGAGTGGGATCAAACCGCAAGCTTTCCAGTGAAGGATGACGTCCTCAGAAAATGTGCAAATGCTTCTGAAGAAATAAAAATATACCTATATCACCTTAACTAGAATCAGTTACAAAATCTGTTCACCTTCAATTTGTGTTTCAGTTATTTAGACGGCACTATGTTTCTCAATTACCAAGAGCTTACTACCCAATATATCTACATACAATTTCATTCACAAGTGTAAGACTGTACACAAAGGTATTTGAACTGTAATTGTTGTGGAATTGTAAATAGCGGATCTCCGTTACCGACTCCCATAACTACTTGAGAGCGATTATATAACCATTGACGCACTGACCGACACACTTATGTGACGTATTTTGTTAACAAATAAAGATCACTGCACTTTCTCCGACGATGTGCGATAATAAATCTGTAAGTTATGAGCCTTTTAATATTTGGCTGGACAGTTGTAGTACATACATACATATCATCACGCCAAGTCCCTAACGGGGTAGGCAGAGAGTATAGAGCGCCAGTTCTCTCTAGACTTACATACCTCTTTCGCTTCGTCCACATTCACCAGTCTCTTCATACATGCTCGTCGGTTTCGAGTACTCTTAACGTTCCCGTCCTTCAGTTGTAGTACAATATGCTATTATGTAATTGAGAGAGACATAGAAGAGAATACAGAAATAAAACAGGCGTTTCTACAGCTGCCTATGCTTAGTCAGATGTTTTGAAGACTTCGTTCGTATATATATGTAATATAGTCATAGAACATCTTAAAAGAAAAACTTAAGTATATAATTAGCATCAAAGAAATGCTGCCCGTTAATACTTATTGTGAGGTCAAACAGTTCTACCGGTCACAGGTAAATTGATGAACTGATGATAAATGCATCAGCGATATTTAATATATGACTGAATAAAATATTTAAAATTTTAACTACATAGATACCCACACGGGTCTAGTCGGAATTTCTTTATATATAGAACGGTTTATTTATCGGAGCATCAATGAAATATTACAAATACTGTTAAGTAGTTATTATATTGGCAAACAATCCAAAATTAATCGCAGCTGAGTGCAAGACAGGAGAAAAGATAAATAACGGTGCGATAAACATTCCGTATATTGATGACATGCTAATGATATTATGTGCAAATTATTTGTTGACAGGTGTGTAGAAGATGAATGATACATGCCTCTTATTATAAAGGCACTTGTTACTGTACTGCTGACCCCAAGCATTCTTCACACATGATACAACAATGACATAATCGCAAACGAGAACGTGTTTCATTACCCTAAATACTTTACTGACACATATGTACAATGGCGACGTGTAACACACATACCAGACTAATCGTTCTTGACTTTTCTTGAGGAAGACTGCTGATTTAGGTAAAGATATATCTTTTGTTGAGTTATAAACTCAAAACAAGGCTTAATTAATGTTAAATATTGAGCACAATATTTTTGCTCAAAATATTACCTATATTGGCAGCAAATAATTATACGGCCCATTGCGACCAGTAGTCCCAGAGGCGTCACTCGTGCGTTACCGATCAAGTTCGGTGAAGTAGATATTCGAGCAGCATAAGTGAGTAACGTGTCTCTCTTGCTCGTCAATGTTCAATGTGGAGTTCTGGAAACCTCACACACAGCAGGAGTACAAGATTACTGAGAAGAAATGCTGCTTGACCGAAATCGTCCATAAAACGGAGATATAAGTGTATACGTATCCCATACTACATACACTTCTATCCCTATAGGTATCCCAAAACTAAGCAACCCACACATATTTGGTATGTGACCTCCAATAATATAATAAAAAATAAGAAAAGCCGTGGTGGCCGTGTGGTGGCCGTGTGGTTCGGTAGCAGGTATGCTTGCGACACAAAGATCGCAAGTTCAAATCCCGACTTAACCAATGAGTTTTTCTGAACTTAAGTACAGTGATAAGTCATACCACGAGCTTAACGGTGACGGAAAACATCGAGAGGAAACCTGCATACTATACGTGTGAGAAGCAATTCAAAGGCGTAGGTATATTGAGTAACGGCGACGGACTCGCCATCTGTCACGTTGGCACCTAAGATACATCTCTGGCGGAAAGTGGGTATGGGCCTATACACCTCTACCCCTTCGGGGACCCTTATAGGAAGGCGTGAGGATATATACCTCCAATGATATACTGAGACACCTCTATATCCCGAAGAGTGCAGTAACGATGACTTCTATGCTTAAGAGGGGCTTGAAGTCATTATGTCATAGTATCTTTCCTTTCCTTAACTGAAAGACGGACTTAGCCTACACTTTTGTTTTAAATAGGCCAAGAAAATGATCAGATGTGTGATTGAGATATGAAAAGATTATAAATATGCTGAATGGCACAATACATATATGTAATGGTTATTTGTATATGTATGTATACTCCGACCTTCATTAGTGCTTTAACTCAATAAATCAATGTATTCGATCCATTAAACAAGCATAATTAGTACAGTTATAATGATATTAAAACGGATTGTAACCTAATGGGCTATTTGGAAATTGCTTAAAATGTTGAGTTACAGCATGTAGTCTTAAAACGATTTCCAATTGTACAGTAAGTAATTGATAAACAGATAAGATGGATATCTGCCGATGATCGATTGTACGGATCGGAAGAGACCTAGAAAGCGGTACGGATCGTGATTTTACTAATTATTGGTATTACGTTAAGCGTTGCGACAATCGTTTGTCTCCTAATTGCGAATCCACAAAGATTTATGGCCCATTAATCAGACTGCAACGGCAACCGTGTTTGTTTTATTACGTGATCCAATGGTTAATAATGTATTTACCTACAGAAATTTGTTGTGTAATGACCTTCTAAGTGTTTAAATATTAGCCAACGCTAATGGTTTTTTTTTCGCCCATGTTGCAACTCAGCCGGGATTCAAATTTTAAGACCATTTAGTTTAGCAAATTGTGCGCAAGCAATGTTTGTTAGCTATAAAACTCCATGTTTTACTATGGCTCGTTAATTTTAACAAAAATAATAAAACTAGGACATAAAAGTGCCCACTTTACTACCATCCTAAGAAGGGACTCGACGGAACAAAACACTATTACCCCTAAGGGACGCCAGAAAGAGTATGTTTTTAAAATGCCTAGGCACCTACACACTAATGTTTGTGTGTGTAAGATATATGCTTGTCAATTCTCGCCAATTAGCTGGCGAGTCTCGCCGTTGTTAATAAATGATGCCTATTTTGCATTATTTTATGTGTGCAACACTACTATAAATTATTATTGTTGCTGTGGATCGTAACATTTTTATAGCTGCAAAGTTTATTTTATATATTTTTTTATACCACTATGGCGGCATATCTTGCAGGAACCAAAGACGCTTGTGACACTGAGAATAGCTTTTGCAATTTCGACCGGAAATGTCTTTACACACTTCCTCACTTAAATCTATAGCATTTTTAGAAAATCTCAATGTAAGATGATAAAATTCACAAATTTATACATATTATCCATCATGTCAAGTCCCTCACGGGGTAGGCAGAGAGAGTAAAGCGCCAAGCTCTCTTGAGCACCACTCTCCACACTCATTACTTCTTACATGTTCGCCGGTTTCAAGTACACTTGACTTTCCCATTCTTGTGTCTTCTGTCTGATTTGGAACTACTTAGCTGGAACATACCGGCTAGCTGGTTACATACACTTCCGTATTTTCTATCTATTGACGAAACATCCTTTTTATATGTCCAAACTAACGGAACATGCCCTTCTTTATCATTATAACCCCAAGCTCGTTCACGCCAGTGGCTTTGCTAACCCCTTCCAATCCTGAAATGTAAATTCCTTACAGGCGATGAAATTTAGTTTAAAATATATGATATTGAACTTAAAATTATCTTAGATCATAATGTGCATTGAACTGATCGATGCTATACTAGCGAATTATGCATTAAAGGTCATAATTTCTAAGTGAAGAACGACCCGTCATAAGCAGTGGAGTAGCATTTCCGCAAACACCGAAGCGATCCCATTTGGATAATTTGTTCTATTGAATGCTATTAATAGAAGTAGTGCCAAGGAAGTAGCGCTAATAGAAGGGTCAAGCACACTGTAAACGTTATTATGCCACATTGAGAGGGAAGTGAGCGCAGTTCAAAAGATTACAAACACAAAGGCTTGTGTTTTATGTCATATCCAGTGCGGCAATTATCCATGCAACAAGACATACTTCCTCGAGGCATATGCATACGCATTCATTTAACTTCCCATTGAAGAGTCGATCTCTGACTTTGATTAAGTATCTATTAGAGCAGTAAAAGGACTGGTACTATTAAATTATCCGCCGACGTTAGCCTAGCTCATAGAACTAATGCGGATGATTAACAGACATTATCTGCCGCTATTCACCGCGATCCGTCATAATTGTTTCTTAGTACCTAGATGTAGTAGTGTAACTATTTCTTAATCGGAGAGTCTTTTTGAATTTGTGATGCGTTCTTGCATGTATTTAAGTCATAGGTTTGGAAGAGTGATACAATGCCAACTAACCTAAGTCAATCATTGACAATGAGTAGGTTCAGGGACAAAAAACATTATATCTCTAACTCACTGCTGCATATATGCCTCCTCACGTTGGTGCCAGCTGTAGATATCCTGTATCCCATCCAAGTCATCCTTGCACATCGATACATAGAATATATACACATATACATATCATCTCGTAAGGATGTTCGTCTTTCCAGCAAAAAAAGATGAACGTAATTTGATGACATTTGGCACAGAGATAATAATAAACAATCCCTCAGCGGGATTCGAACCCGCGACCTCAAGTTTCGCAGTCAGGAGCTCTAACCACTAGACCAGACGGCCGTCATCATAGATAATTAGTTGCATACATATCATCACGCCGATTCCCTGACGGGGTAGGCAGGGAGAATCGAGCGCCAGTTCTCCCTAGACTTACATACTCTTACGCTTCGTCCACATTCATCAGTCTCTTCATACATGCTCGCTCGTCGGTTTCGAGTAATTCTGACGTTCCCGTCCTTAGACCTAATTATTAGTAGCATTAGTACATATCATGAATTAGGTTCTGGTTTTAGGAAAAAAAAATTGTTCTAGGAAAAAATAGAATAAAAGAAACTGGGTAGAGCTAGTAGGCTTACGTATAAAAAAATGCACAAGTGGTCGCCTGGCGCCTGCCTGACATTTTACATGAAGCCTTGTGCGAATCGATTTGCGAACAATGCAGGGGCTTGTCACATATGTTCATATAATGTGTCCGTATGTTCCGGGACCTGCCAGCGGTTACCTCGGCCTTCTGACCTTAGTAACAAGACACTTGCAAATTGTCACTTAGGTATGCCTTTACTTGAAAATTCCTTTGTGTTTTAACGGGACCTCTTTGGGTTGGTAAACGGTAAAGATGATTGAAGTGCAATTTTGAAACTAATATTCTCTCTTTAAACAGAATACGGAACGAAATTACAGTGGAAATGGGTAGGCAACTCGATGAGACATAAGACGGAAGGTGGACATGGATGGTAACCGAAAGGCGGAGGAACGAAAGACAACAAATTGTTAGAACACCCGACTTATAGGCCGATGACATCACACAGGCGACTGGGAAACTGTGATGGAGGCTAGCTAGATAGAAGACTACTGGCGTAAGCCGGGGAAGATTATACCCAACAGTTGGTAAAAGTTGGCGGAATATGATGTACAAAGCATAAATAATATCTGAACTCTCTCTATATATCTGAATAAATGTATATCTGAATTATCATGATACTATTATTTATTCCAACACGTGAACTCCTACAAAATGTGCTTGCTGGTAGTAATAATACCTTGGGACTATGCCAAACAGATTGACCTAGTCTCAAACTAAGCATAGCTTGTATAGAACTAGGGATAATGATACACATACGTATATGTTTAAACCACATTTCGGCCACATTATAGCACACTATCACGGATGGGAATGTCAAAAGTACTCGAAGTATGTATGAAGAGACTGGTGAATGTGGATGGAACGAAAGAGGTCTGTAAGTCTAGGGAGATCTGGCACTTTACTTTTTATGCCTACGCGGCAAGCGACTTGGTGTATTGACATGTATAGGTAGATGAATATATAATTAAATACATAAGACACCTCAAGATAAGCCATAGATATTGGTATTGAACTCACAAAGGCCCACCCCCACCGTGAATGCTGGCCGAGTGGTTCAAGTAGCTGCCTGCGACACAAAGATCGCAAGTTCGAATCCCGACTGTACCATTTGTTTTCCTGAACTTAATTATAGTTATTAGTCACACCACAAGCTTTACGGTGAAGGAAAACATCGAGAGGAAACCTGCATACACCTGAGAAGTAATTCAAAGACCTATACATCTCTTCCTACCCCTTGGGGGACCGTTGTGGGAAGGGATGAGGATGTATATTAATATTCATGTGCCGCGTACTATAGTTGATGCTGTTTTTTTACGAAGTTTCTTTCGAATATATTTATGCGTTATATTTCAGCAGACAAGACACAGACGACATAAACAATTAATAAACGAGCCTTACAATGCGGTAAAATTATATATTTATTCCGTATTCTGAGTTAAGTATCGTAAACTTTTTCATCTTAATCACATATAATAATTTTAAAATTAAGACAAATATGGAAAGATAAACATCAATGCAAAACACAAAGACATGTTTACTTTTTCTTAAAGCGCTAATGTGATAAGCGAGCATTCGGTCAGGCTGATGGTAAGCGGTTGTCGCCGTATCGATGGATAAGTAATCTATGGTCTCGACATCAGTTATGTCAATTCTCATTTAGATTTGTATCTCTAGTAAGCCAAATATTGTACACGTATTAAAGAAATTGGGATATTTTTTAAATTTGGTGATCTCACTCTATATCTACTAACAATTATTATAGTTGTTTATGTACATAGACAGAGACACAATGCATCAATAAAAAGCATTCTCATTGCACTAAATAAATGTGTTGCGATGTAATTTCACGATGGCTAGAAAGTGTGCATTTTAGCAGATATATTTCAATCCTACGTAAATCATACACATTTCATAGCACCTATAACATTGCATAACAGCGTTTATCGCAGAGATAATTAATGGATTGAGTCAGCTGCTTCACTTCGCGGAAAGACAATCTGATCGCCCACGACTGGACGGAGTAATAAAGTTCTAAAAGAAATTGCTTCACGAACAATTCCCACAACTAGCGTCACGTTACCCGATTAGGTAACAATCAGCCGGATCTGCGGGCTCATTAAACAAAAAACGATCATATCGCAGACAATAGAGCACTCGGCGACTGAAAGTGATAGTCTAATAGATATTAAGCCGAGGCGATGCCCGCGATGACGTTGGTAAATGACCGCAGAAATGCCCAGTCACTACTTTGAGCAATCCGCAGTACTGAAATCGTGATTTTGTCAGTTTGTTTATCTTGACCGCATATGTGAGCTTTAGTTTTCTTTACATACATTCCAAAAGAACAGTTTCAAAAAATGTGTCAACGGTATTGCGTTGGATAATATGGGATAAACTATTGCATTTTGTTGCACAGCTTCATTTAAAAAAAGGAATTAAAGTAATCATCATCATCATATCAACACGCCGAGTCCCTAACGGGGTAAGCAGAGAGTACAGAGCGCCAGTTCTCTCTAGACTTACATACCTCTTTCGCTTCGTACACATTCATCAGTCTCTTCATATATGCTCGTCGGTTTCGAGTACTCTTGACGTAATTAATAAATAAATTATATTATTTAATATATTATATTATATTTATTATATTTAATAATATTAAATTATATATTACCTATACCTATACACCTCTGCCTACCCCTTCGGGGACCCTTGTGGGAAGGCGTGAGGATATATTATTATTCTATAATAATTTTATTATATTATTATTATTATCTATAATAATATAATATATCCTCACGCCTTCCCACAAGGGTCCCCGAAGGGGTAGGTTCGGATAGGTTCGGTAGGTAGGTTAGGAGTGGTTCGAGCAGTTGCCTGCGACGCGAAGGTCGCAAGTTCGAATCCCGACTGTACCAATGAGTTTTTCTAAACTTAAGTGCAGTGATTAGTCACACCACGAGCTTTACGGTGAAAGGAAAACATCGAGAGGAAACCTGCATACGTCTGAGAAGAAATTCAAAGGCGTATGTATAATAGTGCTTGAGTAACGGCGATGGACCCGCCATCTGTCACGTTGGCACCTAATATACCTCTGGCGGAAAGTGGGTGTGTGGGTGTATTACCTATACACCTCTGCCTACCCCTTCGGGGACCCTTGTGGGAAGGCGTGAGGATATATATGTAGGTATCTAAATGATAATTTAATTTCCTGCATCTTACTTCGAGAGTGAAAGAAATTATATTTTTTTTATAAGTGTTGCAATGTTATTTAGAGACAAGGATAGGAATGACTCACAACCTATTCGCTGAAACTGCGTATGGCACCGTACTTTCTTAGAAATAACCACTACCTTAATACGGTTACGCGCAAGATCCAACATTCTACAGTATCTACTAATTCCAATGTTTTCCGCGCTTGGTTAAGGGTTCCTTACCAAAGGGTTCTTATCCACATTTAAAATCGAATAATTTTATTTAAGTTTGATTAATAACTGGAAGAGAACCAATGCAGTCGTATATCACGTGAAAAGTATAAAATATTCTTTATGAAATCTTTCTAGCACTTAAGGATGGAACGTCCAGAGTAGGTACTCGAAACCCGCCAGCGCGCATGAAGAGAATGATGAGTGGAGGAAACGAAAAGTGTCCGTCTCTAGAAAGAACTGGCGCTTTACAGTATCTACCTACCCCTACCATTCGGCATGATATAAAATATTTTATTCAAACGATTCAATTTAACTTCTAACTACATAACTTGACGAGTTTGACAGTTAGGTAGCATGCAAACAAAAACACAAGGGGAAGTGAAATGAGAGACAACAAATCTATTTGGTTACACTTGAGTAGAATCTAAACAACGGAGCATTCGTCATTCGCGACTCGACAAAATTATAGGGAAACACAGAAGCGTTCGCGTAAACCTGCCATAACTTGGAACAAACCGTGAATAGCAAACGCAACGCGAATGTCAAAATTATAGCCATTTACAATACATCAAGCTGGCAAGAGTTTGCGGTTGTCTGACAAATGAAGCCGTTCATTCGTAAGGTTCGCAGCTACCGTGCGACCCCAAATGTCATGTGTCATACTGGTAACTTACGCACATCGAGAAATGCCGCCTTTGCCTGCCTGCTAAAGGCAAGTGCTGACTGTGAGAATGCAGAAAGATAACTCTTTCTTAATACGTCAGTTGCATTATTAATGTAGTGCTCTTGACAAGTTGAGAACTCTGTAACGTAAACAGAGATAACAGAGGCTTTATTGACAGCTTATATTTTTGCAATATTCAAATTGAGAATACTAAATATGAAGAAATGTATGTCAACCGAATCTATACATTAATCACTTGGCAATATTTAATAATATTATGTAACGTAGAGATTACAAATGAAATAAACATAAATTAAGTTTTATCATAAATGTATTGAAGCATTCGCAGCCGCAGGGCACAACAGCGCTAGCGCCGCCTGTAATTGGTGTCACTGACCGTTCTGTTTACAGAACTCCGTGTTTATAGTCAAGGTCAATAACCTTGATTGATTTATTTATCGTTCAGTTAGGACGTATTAGACGCAGCATTCGTAATGTACCTGAGATTACTAAAAACAGCTAGAAAAGCTGCCACGGGGTTACACCCTTGTAAAATACGACTGACGAATGCGAGTATTTCTTTTCCCTGGAATAAAACATATATCCTATATCTTAATCTAGCTAATAATCTATATATATATATATATATACATCTTGAAGGACATGTTGCGTCCTACATGGCGTTATTTACCGATGATGCTGCGTCCGACTGACTTTGTGCGTCCGGGATACGGACGCAAGATTGACCGACCCTCATTTTTAGCCCAAGGGTCCCTTGTTATCGTTAGAATGCAAGGGCGAAAAATTGGCATGGACGTAATTCCATCACTACAATGCCTTTTAGCGTATAATATAGTTCCGCCATCGTCCGACTGAAATTTGGAGGGCGCGAGTGTTCAGCGTATAATTTACCACGTATACTTTGAATTCAGTTCACCGATCTTATCGTGTCCATTGTATATCGTACTTAATTTGTAAAGTTTTTATCACGTTTTCGTGACAACAATCTTGCGTCTCTTAAATATCCTTAAACGAGCACTAGGTACGGTGTCTGAGGGGCCTATTCGGGGTTCACGAGGGACGCATGGCGCGGTGGACTTCAACGCGCTCGCGTGCCGAGGTTTGTAAACAAACAGACATGTGCCGGCCGTGATGTAAGCTTGTCACCAAAGTGAATTATTTGCAAGTGCGGTAAAAGTGGTTATTTATTTGGTCTATTATTATAGTTAGTGAATGTAATAATATATGAATCACAATGAAAAGAAGTGCAAGGATTCTTAAATTGGCATACCGTAAGTACTTACTTTTTACTACTTAAATGAAAATTATAACAAGATTTAACTTATATATAATACCTATAACATCTAGCTAGTAAGTACCTACTTACATTTAAACATGTTGTCTGTTTATAATATTATGATGAGTTTAGTTTGCGTTAAATTGTCTGTGAGTGAACGTGTGTAGTCTGCTAAAATGGTTGTTGTGATTGATGTGGATACTTTTTTTAAAAGAAATGATTTTATACATTTTTATAAAGCTAAACTGCAATGGCCTTGGGATTCAACGCATTTCATTTTGCAAAATTGGTGCATACATTGTGATACGAGTATTAATATTACTAATTCAGTAGTTGAACACTTTGTACTACCCATGAATTTCGATGACTTTAAAAGGCTTTATAACTTTTCTTTCATGTGGTGTAAATTTTGCGAACATTTCATTTATGATCATTTTCCAGAAGACGAATGTTTTTGTATTAACCATTAATAATCAAAAGTAAGTAGGTACATGTTTCTATATTACTTACCTACCTATTTGATTCTTATATCGTAATAATTATCATCCTACTTTGTATTATACTACCTATTATAAACTCCAAAGTTTGTATGCACTCACGGCTGTTATCCCAGAAGGGGTAGCCAGAGGCTTTTTTGCGATTTCACACAGTTCTCAGGGCGAGTGCGTTAGCCACTGCGCCTCGGAAGTTTAGGTATGGTGTTTGTGAGTATGGATGGATGGATGGATGCATTTTATTCTTTCACGCAAAAACGGCTGAACGGATTTGGATGAAATTTGGTATGGAGTTACGTTATATCAGACAACGTCATTACAGTTAGGTATATAAAATATTTTTAACCCCTGACGCAAAAAGAGAGGTGTTATTTTACGTGTTTGTGTGTGTTTGCGTGAGTGCGTGCGTGCGTGCGTACCTGAGTGTGTGTCTTAATTTTTTTAGGTTTTCTTGTATTTGTTTGCTGTTGGGTCGAGGGTATTTAATTTTTTTATTGTTTTATAATAATACAAATATATCTGTATTGTTTTCAGAAAGGAAGGAACAGGAAGAAAAAGAAAACCAACCAGAAACCTTACATGAGGTACGTATGTATTAACTTAGATAAAACACGACTTACGTACACACATTTTTTTATACATACTTACCTGTCCAACTCCGGACTTACCTGTTCACACCAGCCTGTGCCTCTGAGCTTAGCTGTTTATACATACTTACCTGTCCAACTCCGGACGTACCTGTTCACACCAGCCTGTGCCTCTGAGCTTACCTGTTTATACATACTTACCTGTCCAACTCCGGACTTACCTGTTCACACCAGCCTGTGTCTCTGAGCTTAGCTGTTTATACATACTTACCTGTCCAACTCCGGACTTACCTGTTCACACCAGCCTGTGCCTCTGAGCTTACCTGTTTATACATACTTACCAATCTGTCTCTGATTTACCTATATAGACGTACTTACCTATTCGATTCTGAATTTACCTGTTCACATCAGCCTGTGTTGGTTCGAGTTTTTCCCAGCTGAATATCTCATGGCTACTGCTGTCTATTCATTAACTTTACATTAGTCCCTCTTAAATAAAGAAAAACGTACCTATGATGTGTCGTTCATCTTCAATTTCTTCTTTTAGTGTTCTTAATCATGTATTTTATTGTATGTATCTCTGTTTACAGGAATTATCTGATTCAAAATCTGGTTCAATATCTGAGTTATCTGCGACATGTTCTAATTACACTCAACCGAGACACGAAGTAAGTTTAACTAAAATACTTCATTAATTCATCAATAATAGTATGCTTACGGTTGTTATCCCAAAAGTGGTAGCACTCTAAGCCGAAGCAGTACCTACTTAAGTCATGTCAGAAACCTTCTAGGTGGCTTAAAAATATCTACAAGCGCCAATTCAGGATTGAGATCGGGAATAGGTAATTTTGATGTTCAGCAAGGGATAGGACAACACTTATATCACTAATCAAGTTGTTACCTTCATATTAACGAAGCAACAATAGTAAAGTGCAACAAAATATAATAAGCTTTTTTTTGTTGCAGACCAGTTCTGATGATTCTTTTCGCAATGAATTTGAAACTTCGAGTAATTTAACGCCATTAGAATGTGTTTCGAACTTCGATTCATCGGTTAAGGAGCCTATTAATCTTAATTATAGCGAAATTAGTCACATAAGCGGTTCTCCATGTAGTGTATTTGTAGAAAGGAAACTTCTTCAACCTAATAAAGCTGATGAATTCGTATCAAATCAAGGAATACCTCTCGATGTTAATAATTCCTTGTCTAATATATCTTTCAAGCCATCTAATAACATAAGTTTAAGTGAAGTTAGTTGTAAAAACAGTTCTCCTTGCAATGTAATTGTAAGTAGGGAATTTCCACAGCCTTACAATGAATCAGAACCAAATGAAGAGATTATTTACGATATTAATAGTGAATCTCAAATAGAAGAAAATTCTAATGATAGTACAACAATTATCCAAAGGCAAAAACCCAAAAGTTCAAAGGTTCGAGATAAAGATTATTGCTTTTACTGTGAGTCATTTGTTTTAAATTTTGCTCGTCATTTACTCCGACACCATATTTATGAAACTGAAGTCCAAAAAATCTTGTCAAAACCTAAAAATCATGCAGTCATCAAGTCAGATCAATCAATGCATTGCAAATCAATGCAATCAATCAATCATGCATGAATTTTTTTTAGGAGTTTACCTCGCTAAGAACCCGTCAACCCGTTTTTATCTATTCTGTCTACAGTCGCAAATACAGTCATAATAAATCCTTTGCAGGCGATCCGTACCGATGAGTTTTTACTGAACTAAACTACAGTTATGTATATTTTTTTAGATGTCTCTTGTCCCTCTATATCTAAAAGCACCTCAGAAACCGGGCATGAGACTTTTAGTTGTAGCCACTGATTTATTTTAATTATAATATAAAAATACATGTTCCATTGTAATGAAGACTGATTGATGTTCATAATTCATTTTATTTCGTTACTAGGCAAGGCAGAGCAAATTTATGTTTATTATTATGTCAATGTTAAATTGCATTGATTTGTTGATTGAATAGTTTTAATGTTAAGATACACATTTTTGTAAAATTAAATGGTTTATATTGCGATATGCCTTTTATTCCGTATATTCACCTGCATAAATATGACAACTATTATATTATTTGTATCATGAAACTTCCTCTTTCTACCTTTGAACCAACATGTTCACACCAGCCTGTGCATCTGAGCTTAGCTATTTATACATACTTACCTGTCCAACTCCGGACTTACCTGTTCACACCAGTCTGTGCCTCTGAGCTTACCTGTTTCCTACTTACCTGTCTAACTCCGGACTTACCTGTTCACACCAGCCTGTGCCTCTGAGCTTACCTGTCCAACTCCGGACTTACCTGTTCTCACCAGCCTGTGCCTCTGAGCTTACCTGTTTATACATACATACTTACCTGTCCAACTCCGAACTTACCTGTTCACACCAGCCTGTGTCTCTGAGCTTAGCTGTTTATACATACTTACCTGTCCAACTCCGGACGTACCTGTTCACACCAGCCTGTGCCTCTGAGCTTACCTGTTTTTATATACAAACTTACCTGTCACTCGTCAAAAATGATTATATTGCTTTTTAAGATTTTGTAGACCACCAAAGTGAAAATACCTACGCCATACATAGGTATTGTCACGTTTGTATGCTTACTATTAATTATTTATTATCTGTGCCTGGAGTCATTATAAGCCTTTATATAGGTGGAAGCCTCTTGGCTGATAAGCTGGATACAATTATTCAAAAACAGTATTCGGAACCAATCTGAATTCAATAGTAGATGGATGTAATTTAGTTATTATAATCATTATGATATATGCAGAGCATTATACGGAATTGATTTAAACATACATTCGAATGGAGGCGGGAATGTGCATGCAGTGTTTAGTAGATATACGCAGGTATTCAGTGTGCAAGAAAGATTTAAGAGTGAACGGACGCACAAATTCAGCTAGAAATATTTAATTTGAATATCACCATTTAACGTTTAAATGAAATTTGACGTCGACTACTGATATGATACTGATTAAAACATCTTACATACGCATTGAAAACATTAAAAATCTCACTACATTCAGTGGACGCCGCAGGGTGGTAGTTTGTAAAGACGCAAGAAGACCTTCGCGATTTATATATATATATATATATATGTATATATATATATATATATCTGTGTAATATAATAGTAGTCTAGTATAATCTGTGTAAATTTCATCAAATTCCGTATTTGAGTGACAAACATCCTCACAAACTTGAGTGTCACATTCAGACTCACGATAAGTGTTTCTTTTTTTTGATGTAAAACATTATAGCCGCACGTAAAACCGATTGGTGGCGTGGCGTCGCTATGGTAGTACATAGTTATATGAATATAACTATGTACTACCGAAGCTATTCTAACCAACTCAATTATTTTAATCAGTGATTAAACTAATTGAGTTGTCACAATTTGAAATATTGTTTTGTAGTTTATGAAAGTAAATTATGTAATAAACTGTTATCAGGTTCCGAAAAAATATCGTTATATTTTATTTTCACATAAAGTCATATTAACTTCCTGTCGTAATCTGTTCCTGTATGCACGTTACTTGTACAATATAATTGCGATGTTTCACATCTGTCAGGGGTCCCGTGACGCCACAATTTTTTTTTATACAACAACAACAAGTTTTGTATGCCATTGTCCCTTACTGTCACTTAAGAATGCAACATTTTTACATTTAAGAGAGCTAAACTAGCTAACTTAGTTTCGTAGAAAGGATTAATATGAAATCCATCTTAGCCACTCTAATTTAGAAAGCGTAAGATTAAATCCCTATAAAAATCTAGTGCATTCGACTAGGTATAGACACTAGGATCTGCTAGTGAGCCGATGAGAACTTCGAGTAGGTAGATATGATATGATAGATAGGGCCGTAAAATATTATATCTATAATAAATGCCGCTATACCCCCAAAGCTGTTTTCAAAATAGACCTTAATTAATCTGGATGGACAAAATGATAGCCGGTTTAATTACGGATCTCGTGGATAATTAATGTTTCTTTAGTTAACGTTTCTTCGCTTAACATCCCACTGGAGGGCATGCTATGTATACTTGCCACTAGTAACAGAGCAAGCTATCGTTAACGCTAGGTACTTTAAGTTAATTAATACTATCACAGATCATAAAACATCATATATTACATAGTAAATGATGAACTATGACATAGTAAATATTAATAGATATTTTAGGTTACAATTATATTATTTCTCAAATGAGAAAACAAATTAAGATTGAAACTATTAGAAGCGATGGTTTTGTGAAGTGGACAACAGATTATAAATTAAGAAAAAGTGCTTAACTTTGCAATAGAGGGAAACAAAATACGTGCATACTATAAACATAAGCTACCTAGTTAAGATATACCTATTTAAGATTTCTGTCTGTGGCCTATTTTCCTTAATAAATATAAAGCCGAAATTAATATGTAGGCAGAAATGTAAACATCAACCTATTTTCTCTGGATATATATTTAGCTGCCTAAGTGGCAGATCGTAACGTGTCTGTCGTCATTTCTCGAGCATACTTTTTTAATTTTATTTCTTATACTAATGCAGGTTTCGTTATGATGCCTCTTCTCCAGACAGGTTGTTTCTAGCAGACGTTGGTAACGGTATATTAAATTGGTATATTTAATGAACATATACAATTACTGTAGTGTATGTAGTCTCTGTGAATAAAAAACAAACGCCTACCCCTTCGGGGAGCCTATTGGAAAGGCGTGAAATTATATTGTTTCCTTTACCGTAAAAAACACGTTGCTATATATGACTGTACTCGAGTTCAGAAAATTCTTATTAGTACCGACTGTAATTCGAAGTATTCGAACTCCAACTTCCGGGGAAAATTAATAATATGGGACAAATACTATGTTACTAATACTACCAAATACTACCCTAAGCCGAAGAGCACGTATGAAGAGAATAATGAAAGTGGACGAAGCGAAGGAAGTATGTAAGGATCGTAGCAAGTGGAAAGAAGTGGTCTCTGCCTACCCCTACGGGAAAGAGGCGTGATTATCAGTATGTATGTATGTATGTAAATACTATGTTGCAATTTGCAATAGCATTATTCATTAATTAGGTATTTCATCAATCTCGTGCCTACTTTCTCATTTTTTATAGATAAGATTAAGACGTCTATAATCTGTTCCTTTCGCACTCTTGAATAGTTAGGTATTTTGATGGAACGTCATGGTTAAAGACCCCAGATCAGTGTTACGAGGATAAATAAAAAAAAAGACAGAAATGTAATAGGGCTATATGTAAAAAATAGAATAGGGCTATTTATTACAAAATGTATTCAAGGATGGGAACGTTAAGAGTACTTGAAACCGACGAGCATGTATGAAGAGACTGATGAATGTGGACTCTCTGCCTACCCTGTTAGGGACTTGGCGTGATGATATGTATATGTATGTATGTATTACAAAGTTTCCTCTATAGTAGATAACCAAAAGATAACGGTTGATCATAAATTGAAGAAACTCCCTCTATTCGTCTTCAGAATCATCTCTGCGAGTATTCCCGAGTAGAAGATTATTTTATTTTAATTTCAATTATTGACTATTGAAATAAAAAAAAACCCATCAAGATAATAACTACTATTTTATTAAATCCTCGGGTTTTGAACTTTGCACAAGCGAGGCTATTGTTTAACCTTGAATTACAAGAGTACTTATAGCGAAACGAAGATGAAAACACAGACAGAGTGAAACAAAGGCCCGATTTGATCTCAGGGCAGCCGGTGGCGCATTCATACAAAAACACAAGGCATTTACATACACACAACGGCCACTGAGATGAATCGCTCCGATAACTGCTATCGAGGATTTAAGTCGATTTCTACAGTGACTTGTTTCATACAAAATTTTATCCTACACCAAAAATGTATTTATTTATTAATAATTGCACACAATATGTTGTATCATGACAGAACAAACGTAACACACACCCTGTTAGGGCATATCAATCCGAGAGGCACTACATGGTCAAGTAACATGTCGTAAATATACTTAAATAAAAAGATATTCAATCGAAAGTTTTTGCTTAGGACTTTTCGATATAAATATATTTTCATATCCTCACAAACCCGAAAATGTGACCCTTATGTCTCTTCTTATGTCCAATTACATGCATTACCGCGTATGGCATGTATTTTAGTGCCAACGTAGCATATAGCAAGTTTGTTGCCGTCTCAAAGGAACGAAAACATATGAACTTAGGAATTTCTTTTGAATCGCTCTCAACCTGTGTAATCTTAGCGATGTTTTCCTTAATCTTAGGGTTTACGTTCAGAGAAACTATTTACAGGCAAGCAATTATTTAAATCGGCGTAATAAAGTAGAAGGTTTAAAAATAATGACACACAACAAAAAAAAACCTGTCTATTTGTTTCGGCGGATAAAGTAAGGCCCCCACGAATAACAATGCTATTTTTAATATATAATTTACGCGCATGCCTTTTAATGCCATATTATTATTACCAAATACATACCTACTTAGAATATATTATGACACAAAATATTTTTGCTTCGCAATATATTTCCTCAATGAAAGCTTTGTAAATGCAAGTTACATAAGTACATGAAAAGTAGAAATCTATGAATGAAAAAAGTTGTTCGCGTATTACCTAGACTACTATAATACGTACCTAATATTTACTTCCACATTTGAAAGTGTTAAATATATTCTCACGACAGTTTATATGAAACATTTTCGCAGAGTATTCTTAAACTTTCTTTCATAATTTTGATAATATTTCTCAATGCAATTTCTTTTATCAATCGAGAGGGATGCAGCAGAAGAAGACCACGTCAAAGTTCGACCTAAATCAAATATACCATAGACTCAATGATGGGAACTTTAAGACTAGTTGGTCAAAACCTAATAGCATCTACAACGCTACTATTATTGTGCTTAGTCACTAAAGTAATATAAATTCGACATAATATTAACAATATAATATGAATTTAATAAAATAATCAAAATTATGTATGAAATACATCCGTTGCATAAGTAAAATAAATGGAGCTCCTAATGCACACAGATATTACACCCACCTCACCCGGAAGGTTTGGCCTACTGATACGCAATCGGTAATCGAATACCGGGGACATTGTTGTATGGACTCATTAGTACACCATCATTTGTAAATGAAGGTAAGAACTTATTACAGTTCAGTGTCAAACGGCGAAAGTTATATACCAACCTACATACAATTCTCGAAAGAATTCATGATCAGCCAATTTGAGAAAACCATCTAAGTAGTCCATAATATTTTCCAGGAAAGAATATTGTAGCCCATAGAAGTTGTCCATAGTAAAAGAAACGATTGCTAAATAAACTTCAAGGGGCATACAAAAAACAAACAAAAACCAACCACAGTTTTCATATTCAAAACCTGGTAGGAAAAGAAACGAAGAAACTAAATGGGATTCTTTTTTATCGAACAAAACATTAGCTATACTAGCATACCCATAAAGACGCCTTAAATTTAAATTTTTCATCTCATATAGCTTAAATTAGCAAAGATTTTTTGAAGAAATCTAGAAATCCTAATTATCATAAGAACACAACACAGTCACAGTGCTATTTAACCACGATCTTTGGTCAAATAGGGAACCTCAGTCGAGAAACTCGATATTTAAACGAGCCTATTCCTGCCTCTTACTGCTTCTCTAAAATAACGTGATACAGGACACTTCCAGCATACACATTTTAAGCAAGGAATTACAAATTAATGGAATCTACATTGAGCAGGGAATTCGTGCTGACGTACCCAGTTAATCACTTGTTTAACCTCGAATTGCCATTAACGCTCCTTTTATTGCTCATCCCAAAGCCTAACCAAGAATTATGTACGATGCGTAGACGTTTTAATACCTACTTAATGTGTAATTACATTAAATCGCCTCTGTTGCCGAAGCGTTCAGCTTAAGACGTGAGGTCAGCTGATCCAATTTGAAACAAATTAACCTGCCTAGAACTAAGGATTATTTATCGAAGTATGCATTTGTAGTTGTATTTACGTATTTAGTTACCTTACACATATACTTGCCTTATATAATCACTTACCCCATGTTGCGATACGGGACTAGTGGGATAGACACTTCCAATTGTAGACTGTAGACAGTTGGCATTGAAAAGTATTATTATTAATTTATTGATCATCTAAATAGATAAATTATTATTTTATATTTTATTTATAAATAGATAATCTAAGAGATAATATATATCTGTCACGTTGGCACCTAATACATCTCTGGCGGAAAGTGGGTGTGTGGGTATTACCTATACACCTCTGCCTACCCCTTCGGGGACACTTATGGGAAAGCGTGAGGATAATATATAATGTAACAACACCAGGTTCGTAAAATTTCAACGAATATAATTCTACTGGGTTAATTCCTCCAATACCAGCAAACTTTAATTACATTTCAAGTTAAAACAGTACAAACCTAGTTACCGTATTAAATGAAAGTTTATAATTAAATCCATTATTTCTTTACTTTGTGTGTACAGGCGAAGTGGTGTCACGTTGTGCTCGATAAGTTTACACGAAATTATGGTATCCAGTATTAATTCGTAATTAGCTACGTAAAGGCCGGTTACACAGACGGCGCTGTCGCAGTTGCGCTAAATTATTATTATATATAATTAATTAGTCAGTAAAAATATACCTTACATGTAATTATATTAAGCTGAAAATGTATTGATAAGAAATCTTCAATTTCACTGACAATGTAGGCATCCTTACCAGTCGTTGAAAAATAATGTTTAAGTGTCTTTTGATACACCCAAATATGGTCCTTGTGCCGTACGTCGGATGGCTCAATATTGCAAGATTACAATTTCACGCGCCGATGACGGTGCCGATCCACATAATTCAACCTAAATCTAGTTCATTTCCTTTCTAAACAAACTAAAATATGGTAATTATAACGCTTTGCAGATAACTATTTAAGTAGGTAGGTATTCATAATAGGGAAAACATTAGTACCTACGTTTAGTATCACTTTATGTTACAATTACTGTCTAACTAAGTTATGATTATTCGGTTAGTGTGGGTGTATAATGAAAGTTCTACACAAAATGTAAGTAAGCAACTGATACATCATATATTTAGGAGCGCAGGTAAACGCACTAACAAATATATACGTATAAGTATACAGTTACTTGTTGCAAGATAGACGTCGGGGCGGCGCGCACATGCGCACTTACCCTCATTGATTTTTCTCACTTTGACAGTTGAACCTATGTTTTGAGCCAACACTCTCGTACCAACAACAAAGTAAACAAAAAATGGCTTTAGATTTTTCTGCAACATATAAGCTATTAGTTTTAGGCGATTCCAATGTGGGCAAAACGTGTATTGTGCACCGATACTGTGACGAGAGATATTACGATATTTACATATCCACAATAGGTGAGTTACAGCTTTTTACTTATTGTTACGATCCTTTGTCAGACAGTTGACGCTGTGTTTTAGTACAGCTTTGAAACATAACGAATCCGCGATTATATTTCATATTGCGGATGCCAACTGTAGAACAATGGAGCCTAGGATGTGTAGTGCCGTTGTGTATTCATAAGAGATGAGACATCACAGTGCGAGTTTTATTTACAGCTTGACAACAAATGTAATCTACCAGTAATATTTATTATCCTTGCTGTTACAAAAGACTAGACTATACCCGCTTGCCATCAGGCGGGTTTTCAGTCAGGCTTGTTTGCTACCTTACCTTAAGGACTTTTATATATGCAATATAAACAATTAAAAATTGTCGTTTTTGTTCATTTTTAAGTCTTGAAACAGTAGAATAATATATTCTAAGTGTGCTAATACTATAGTGAAGAGTTTATTTGTTTTTTGTTGGAACAATAACGCGTTGCGCATTGGAATCACTAGTCTGATTGAATTATTATTTTAATATTTGTTAGCCTGATCACAAGGAACATTATACCTACATATACACATATGTACATATATTATATAGGATATATTAGATATGTATTGGAACCAACATAATACGGTAACGTAACGTTTTTCTATTTATAGGGGTCCCTAAATCTATAAGTCTGTGTGTCTGTTTTAAGTTACATTTAGCTTTAAAATGTCTATATACCATGTAATTTAATGATATTAGTCTTCAGCTGGCAACTCGCCACGTGTTAGAACGGGTGCCAACCCTCACAATATTTGGCACAGAGTAACAACACCGATTATCAATAGTGTTGAAACAATTTGTAATGAATTGACAAAATACTGCGATGCAACTGCATGCGTTTAAGTTGACATTATTAGTTTAGGTGTATAAGAATTGTCAAGTACCTACCTACTAGTGTATACTGTACACTATTTTTTTATCGAAATTGAAAAGAAAAATGTTAAAGATCTAATCACATAAGTATTATCACAGGCTCCGTCCATCCAAATATGATTTCTTCACCGCAGGTTTCGTTAAAAATTAATAGTGATACAATTTGTTATCCGCAACGTCTGTCTACATTATTCTTAATTTATTACGTAAAATAGTCCTAAGCCTAATTAAAATGTAAAGATTTACATGAACGTAACAGGATAGATTAAAAATTAAGTAATTTTAAAGAGCTTAGATAGTTGGTTGAATAAAAATTATTAATCTTTTATAACTATAGCATTAAAACTACATTGTGACTGGTCTTTACGAAACTTGATAATAATATTACGGACATCGCATATTCTCAACGAAGCAGCGCCTGTACTGAAATGTAAGCATTTGATATAAAAAGGAATTATGTAGGTTTTCACCCAGACACATGGCAAACAAAATGATTACACACAATATTTACCATTGGCGGGGATGAAACCCGTATAAGCAGACTCACTACAAACTGCCAAATTGCTGGACACTAACAAAATGCCGGCTGATTAACATGGAATAATTTTTTTTAAAGAACGATTGACGTCTGACACTGGGGTCAGTGACCTCAAGTTTGGCAAACTTGAGGTTGTCATACCGTTTGTACCCTATTATTGCAGATTAGATGACTTATAGTATGTTCTATCGTTGTCTAGTTTCCAAAGCTTTGCTTAGTTTGGGATAAGTCAATTTGTATGAAATTAATTATCCTCATTTATATCCTAAGTTAATTATCTTACTATTTATTATTATAAGGATAAGAAGATAATAATAATGAGTCATCGCCTAATTTTACAACTATTGCATTACCTACATGTATTGCTAAAAATTACAGGAATAGACTTCAAACAAAAGATAATCAACTTGGACGGCGTACCAATCAAGCTTCAAATATGGGATACGGCGGGACAGGAGAGATTTAGAACCCTTACCACGGCGTACTATCGAGGAGCTATGGGCATCATACTTATGTATGATATTACTAATCTGGAGTCGTTTAATCATCTGTCATATTGGCTCAGGAACATACAAGAGGTGCGTTGATAAATATTGAAATACAAATTGATTAGATAAACTAAGGTGAAACTTCCCAATGATACGGCATATTAGTTAGATACGTATTGGTAATTCCGTTTCTTGATCAATGGGTGTACCTACCTACAATCTTTGACAGTTAGAAGCATAGACAGGATTTATAAACTACAAGACTTTTACGCACTTATTGAATTTGTGGACATAAATCTTAATACGATATTATGGTCTTAAGTAATTTAAGTAAACTGCTTTGATTAACCGCATAGCAACATTAGTGGTTGGTATTACCTACGTTACGAACTATTTATTAATAATTTTATGTGGTCGGGTGCGTCGGTACCATACTATGATATTATTTCTATATGTAGCCGTGGTGGCAGAGTGATTCGAGTAGTTGCCCGCAACACAAATATTGCAAATTCGAATCCCGAATTTATTTTTTTCTGAACTGAAGTACTTAAGTACAAGTACAGTGATTAGTCACATTACGAGCTTTTCAGTGAAGTTTAACACCGAGAGGAAACCTGTATACGTTTGAGAAGTAATTCAAATATGTATATGCATAGTCGTGCTCGAGGAAAGGCGATGGATGCCATCCGTAGCGTTGGCACCTAAAATATATCTCCTACACACTTCTGCCTATCCTTCGGGGACCATTGGGGGGAGGCGGAAGACATATACAACAAAACAAAACAATAAGACACTTATATAATATAATTATTACTTATATCCATTAGCTGTAGGATGTATTTTAATGTTTAACAATTATTTTACCATATTTTCCAGTATGCTTCCCCAGACGTAATAAAGGTATTAGTGGGTAACAAATGCGATGTGCATGAGAACCATAGAGCTGTGCCAAAGGAGAGAGGTCAAAAGGTATGAAAGTTTTACGATCTACATATCTATGGCAAAGTAACAGTATAAAATAAAATAACAGCCGCATAAATAATAACCATCAAATTAACAATTCCAGATTGCAGATGATTTTGATATGCCATTCTTTGAAGTGTCGTGCAAAAGCAATATAAACATAGAAGACTCCTTTTTGACACTAGCAAGGAAAATAAGAGAATACAGGGAGACTAAGGTGTGTACCAAGTATATTGTAAGACCTAAAACAGATATAAATCAGATGCCCACTTGCTCCAGTTATCGGAGGTCAGGGCTGTGTTGAGGTCGCTGGTTCGATTCGGGGGAACGAATAGGTACTAGTATTTTATTATTTCTGCTTATTTAATATTATAGTAACGGCCATGGACTCGCCATCTGTCACGCTGGCACCCAAAATATATCTCTAGCGGATAGTGGTTGTGTGGGTACTACCTTAACACCCCTGCTTACTCCTTCGGGGACGTGGGAAGGCTTGAGGACATTTATTATTAATTATTACTGCACTTTCTTTAAAACGAAGTCTACAACCTCTTAGGTTACCAAACGGGAAAAGACTAATGAAGTGCTATAGTGTGTATTTAACCTTAATAAAGTAAATTAAGTAATTAACCTTAATAAAGTTACGTAGGATAATACTTTCTTCACTCACGAAAAATCATTTCAGGCCGATGCTTTCGAGCTGAAGGAACGCGACAATGTAATTAAACCCTCTGAATCCGAGACGGACGTGTCGAAGTGTAGCTGTTAGCCTGCTGAAGATTTTTTATCATCTTAACTATACTATTCTAGTCCGGGTTTTGTTTTAAAAACGTGAAATATGCCAGTCTTAAAACAAAGAAAGAAAAAGTAAGTCGTTGACTCAGATGGATGCAAAGTCCCAAAGACAAATCTAAACAACACAGTCGGTTTGCGTTACATTTATGACATTAATTTCGCTATAATAGCACATATTGTGTGCTCCATATTTCGACTGGCATATACACCGCTTGATTCAGGTTATTGAAATTGGTGCAAACACAGATGCAAAACACATTAAAGAAAAGAAGATTCCAAATAATTGAAATTTTGACGCATTCGTTTTTTATTAGCATTCGAAGACTTGCATCATTGCTCTATGATCTGAATAGGCGCTAAAGAATTATAAAATAAAAATATGCTGAAATACTCATATTATGTAATTTTAGTGTTTTTCTACGGACTGATTCACCAAGTTTAATCATTAGCACTATATCGTTAGCCTGAATCATCCACCGAGTAATAAAATAATGAAATTAATTATGTACCATTTTCCTTGCCACATTGTAGAGGGAATGTTTTAATTAGTCTAATTTAAAATGTAGTAGGCGAAATTTAGATTTCGCTTTAGGCATAATTGCATAAGTCTACGTGCTATTGCGTATTCCAACTATCGCGATTTCAATACGCACTGCAGATTTATACTCACACAATAACGTAATAATGTGTTACTTAAAAATATTGTAGTCTTAAATGTTTTATACGGAAGCGATTGTGTTAAAGTTGCATCTTACTACGATATTTAATATCAAGTTAATTAAAAGTCAGGAGGTTAATTAATAATATTTATAAATATTACAACTCACACAATTTTATAATCAACTAGATTGTAATAGGTAAATACAACCCACTATGGTATCTATGGTATTACACTGGACGTGACAAACCAATAAAATATTAGTTTGAACTTTGAAGGGGTATTTAGGTCAGCTACCACATACGATCGATATTGATATTTTAATGTACACAAAATCTTTTTCAAAATTGTTCATAGATAATTTATGAATTAAAAATGATAAAGGACATCCTTTATCATTTTTAATGTTTTCGAAAAGGCCCCACTTATTTGCTAATGGACCATGTATTTTGAGGTTACATATTATTTCAGCTCACAATTCCGTACTTAATGGACAGGTATCTAATTTGAAGTTAAAATGGGCCATTTAGGTACGTCAAACACAAGTACAGTAGACTCTCATTAATTTGAATTTCTAGACAATTTACAATAAAACTTTTCCATTGGTTTTGTCTTCCCTCCCTCTCCCTTGGTAAATTAAACTCCTCTTTTTATAAACTCTTGGTAAATTGTTCTGTGGTCCCTTGAATGTCACATTACCGAGAGTTTACTGTACCCAGGTTGACGACCACTAAGCAAGAGGCGACATTATAGTGTTGCATTTTAACCAAATTGCTCAGTGTAATATACTTAGAATAGATAGGTACGGCCACATTGCGTCTCCTTAGAAGTCCTTATTGTTGATTCTGTCAGATCTAAAATTCTTATACCTTTAATGCTTGCGCTATGTGTCGGAGCCAATAAAGCTTGTTGAACGAATTTTAATATTTGATTAGCGTTTGTTGCAATTGCGTTACCATCAACAGAGTTACAATTAATGAGATTATATTGGAGACAAATGGATTCTACGCACCATTTCGATAAATTTTCGAGTCAAATATTAACGAATCATGTTTTACGCCTAAGGCATTTGGCTCTCTTTGGGCTGGCCCCAAATAATCACTGCTGGTCAGTGAACTTATTATTGTATTGCAACTACAAAAAGGCCCTAAAGAATTCTAGCTGTAAAGTCAGAATCCAATTGGGCCTTAAGGTAAAAAAAACATTTAAATTTATTTTCGGCAATCCTGTCTATTGGTAGAAGACTGGTCATTGTAAAATAACAAGTTTACATTACAAGCTCGCAATACCCAATATCAATTTAAAGAACAACGAATTAAATTTATATTCATATAATCAATTTTATTATCCAAAATGGGTATAGAACGTTGCAAATAATTTGTTTGCGCTTCATAATTTAAGCAGAATTCCCGAAAACAATCGTTTTCCCGCGACTTTTCAGTACTCTGGTTATCTTAATGCCTATAGTATCTAGTATGCCTATCATCCCTAAAGTCAAATATAATTTAAAATAAGTATTAATTAAATTGATAACTATCTCCAATGAATCACATTATTCGTAATATTTTTTACATAAGCACAACTAATATAAATCTAGTTGTAAACAGTTCAGTGTATAATAAAGGTTTATTATAAAATAATTTAGTTTCATTTCATGTGACATTTTGTTAGCTACATAAAAATAGTTAATGATTGCATTAATTATTACATTATACGTTTATAATCGAATCTAAGGCCGCCCATTCACTCCCCAATGTAGCGTTTGTTAAGAAGGGTTACAGGGATATAGTACAGGAGCTGAAACTTACTTGTACTAATTAAATTATATATTCTATATATAAACTTTGTCGTTTACATAATTCATGATGAATCTATTTTAAAATCTAGGAGCATGGAGCGTATAACAGCATCAGGTATAAACTTAAAGAAAAGAAGCATAAAGCATAAAGAAGCTGTGGTGGCGGAGTGGTTCGAGCAATTGCCTGCGACACAAAATCTAAATCAAAATCTTTTTATTTCACATAGGCCCAGGTGGGCACTTATAAAACGTCGAAAAAGAAGCACGGTTCGGGTTGGTCGCTTCCATGGAGAAGAACCGGCAAGAAACTCCATGGTTACTCTTTTAAAATCATTAGCCTTATACAATAACAATATTTTTTCGTTACAGCAATAGTACCCAAGTATGGGGGAACAACGTAGGCCCGACAATAGGTCGTTGCTTACTATACAAAGCATACACAAAGATCGCAAGTTCGAATCCCGACTGTACCAATGAGTGATTAGTCACACCACGAGCTTTACGTTGAAGGAAAACATCGAGAGGAAACCTGCATACGTCTAAGAAATTAAAAGGCGTATGTATAGTCGTGCTTGAGTAACGGCGATGGACTCGCCGTGATCAAAAGTTTAATTTCTTTTTCTTTTTCTTGGGCGTCAGTATCTTTGGTTGGGCCTCAGTCGTGTTTTCTTGCTTAATATCAATGATGTTTGTTGCTTCTGCACCATCCAACGATACCGAAGTTTGTGATTCAAGCTCATTTTTTACTTCGATCTTTGGCACCATTGTAATATTTGGTTCTGTCTTCGCACTAATTTCTGGGATTTGCTGACTGATAGTCAAATGATGATAAATTAGAATATATACATTTTAACATAATTTATTTTCATATTCATACTCATCAGAAGTATACACAATCTACCATGTGTGATTAAAACTTGAAACTCACAAAATAGACAACACAAAAACTAAAAACAAAAATGTTTATGTAGAAAATATTTTTTTTAGTAACAGGGTCATGTTTGCAACTTCTCTTAAAGTATTTATTATATTCAAATTAAGCATGTATTCTTGGTTTTCTATTTTTACTAATATTTGTACTTTACACATCTTCCCAGTCTTTAAAGTGGTAAAATTAAATAAACCAGGTCATCTTTATATATATTACTTTTTAAAGAAGAGAAGCTCCTGAGACACAATTGCAGTACCATCACCAAACCATCCAGGGACCCACACAAATTTCAACCGAATCGGTCCAGCAGATTATGAGTAAGGGAACAAACACATGTACAAAAGAATTATATGTGCATTTATAAATATAAAAATAATCAACTTGGTCAAAACATATATTAACATCCTTAAATTAATAATCCTTTTTAATTCAGGATATCAACATCACAGAAGTATGTACTTACATAATAGGTTTTTTCTCACGTATTGTTAAAACCTTCTCCAGCAAGGCAGTAGACACTCCTGAACCACCAAAAGTGTCTTCAAACTGGGTATGGTTTGTTGCATGTTCCCTTTCATTAAACATAACGGTTCTTAAATACCCTGGAAAGTATATAGATAATGTTTGAGGCATCATACAAGAGTCCTTCAGAACTTGTAATAAGTGGTCAGAGACCCAATCCACAACTATGCAAGGCAATTATTAGATATTTTAATTTTTATTTATATTAATATTTTTTTAAGGAATTAAATATATTTTATTCTTACAACTTTAATATTATGTATATAATATAATACTCATGATGTACAGAGCACTAAATTCACATTTTGTACCCAATTCTATTGATGTCTTACCAGCCGTCATTGATTCTAAATATACACATCTCATCAGAAAAATTGAAACACCTTGCAAGTTAATGTTTTGTAAGGATTATCAGAAAAATTTGTATATTTAGGAATATATGTCAAATGTCGTTTAATTGTGAATAATACCTCATATTATTTAGATATTATTATATTATTATATATGGCATATGGCAAAAGCTGGGTCTTATTACCGCCTGCCTCACTGAAGAACCTTGTAAATATTTTTCCAACAAACGTTGGAGTTAGTCTTAATACTTACTCAGTGCAATTTCCCCGCCTTCACATTTATACTCCTCAATTTCATTATCCTTTTTCTTAAGTAACTTTAGCAGTTTGCTTTGGCTAGAATGAAGATCATTTATTGTTCTCAATAAGGGCTGAGTTATTTTATTGAAGAACTGAAAATGTTTGAATACATGGATGAATAATGTACATATACCTACATATGTATATGTACATTATAACAACACAACATAACTTTTTGAACTTTTAAAGCACATGCAAACCAATTTAATTTATATATATTTATATAAGTAAGCATTTACCTCTTCCTTATTGCCTCTTTCCAGTTCAAATTTTAATTTGAAGGGATATCCAAATAGCATAGTCATAGTTACTTGCAGTTCTTTCCCATCATCCTTCTGTACTGTACTGAAGGCTTTTAATTTATCAGGATTTGATAACAGTTTGATGCCATTTGAAATTAGTTGTTCATCTCTGGTCACAATTCAATGTCTATTATAATCCAACCCCTTTGAAGTTAGCATTAAGCAACTATAAGTACAGCATTTGAGTCAAGTTGGACTTAAGTTCTATATCATTAGTGATGACAGTATTTAAATCGAACAGTCTTTCTATAACAGTCTTGGTGGAACAAAGAACTAATTAGGAGTAATTTCAATGCTAGAATGATTCATATGTATAGTTTTATAGTATGTACATCACAGCATTTCTTAATGCTAACTTCAGAGGGAAAAGGTTATAATAAACTATACATACTGTATTTCCAATTGATCATTGCTTTTCTGTAAAGAGTGGGATTCATACTAGTAACTAGTACATATTTTTCTTGCATATGGTAAGGGTTTAAAACTTCAACAATATTCTTTAAAAATACTTATGATAAAAACATATGGAAGATTTTCTTTTACATACAAATATCTCTAATTTCTTTGATCGGTAAATAAATTAAAAAAACCATTATACTTTATATACCATATTACCATAATACGCACAAGTGAGATCTAATTAAATAAAAATGACAAATTGACATCACTAACCTGTAAACAATGAAAAAAACTTTCTTTTGTAAAATGTTTAGTCCATAAGGTAACAAAGTCTGTTATATTTATTTCATAGGCACATTTCTGATTGTATGAAATGTAAAATTCAGAAGCAATGTCTATGTTAGTCCACATTTTGGACGTTGGATGATATAAAATAAAATATCACAGTTACACTACAGTACTACACTGCCTCAACAGTGAACTCAGCCCGCAAGTCCCGCAACACAGCTTGTACTTTATAAACAGTGGTGCGTAAGATGCACAGCACGCAACCAGCAATGTCGTTTTGTTTATCTCTAATGTTAGTATTCATTTATCATCTTATATCTTCACTCCCCGTACGTATGTTCCTACAGGTACAAACAGACAGTCCAGACAGACGTTAAGTTTTGCAGACAGTGCCAGTTCCTTGTCTTGTTGATACAATAATTTATAAAGTGACAGAACAGAAGTTTTCTTATTGACTTTATTTCATACCTTGGATCATGCCTTGGATCTAAGTCTTTCTATTTTGTCGGAATTGTACCAATAAAATTATTTCTAGTGAATGGTACACTAGCAATCTTTGCGTTGCAGCAGACTACCTACTTTACTTGGCCATCACGGCTTTTACTTTCAAGTATTAAATAGTATTCTTATCGGCAAAGAAATTTTAAAACCGCACTCTCCACAACATAGGTAATTATCAAAACAGATACAAATTCCTTTGCTTGTCACTAGGTGGCAATAGTGGTTTTTTCCGCGACGATTTTGTGATTTTAATGATGAAAAACTTATTTGGTATTCATCAATATCATCCGAATTTAATAGTATATCCAGATTTTTAAAGAACCACTTGGTTTCTTGTATTACCTAAGCCTGTAATGGTTACACTTTCGCATTAATAAATCGTTTCGATTTGATTTGTTATTTTCAAACATAATATTTAGAGTGGAGCGGTGACCGATAAGAAAATAGCTTTAGGCATTTTTTATTCTTCTGGCAGTAATTCTGTTAAACAATTTTAATGTATATAAGAATAGTGGATGGTAACGACACTAAACTTAACAAGTTCTCCCGGGCATGGAAAGGGGTAGAAATTATCATATTGTCAGTCATCCATTGGACAAATGAGAAACATTATACCTATGACAACAGTCGCGGTACTATACTAGCACATGCTTCACATATTCCTACTTATTTTCGTAAATTAATACATAGGTGTAAGTATTTTATTATGAAAAAATAAAATTAAATGTCTGATATTTTGTGTTTTAATCAACATATTTAAATAGGTAAATACCTTAATTACATACTTGCCAAACGTGATTCATAATGTAGTAAAACACTCACAGTGTTTCTTTAGAATTCATAGAGCTGAATGAAAATTATAGTGGATAGTTAATAACATCTACCTTTTTCATTTACCGACTCTGAAACGGCGACTAATGCAGCTAAATACCTACAACAACAACACTTGGTTTTAAGAAGCTATTATTATATATATTATATTTACCCAAGCGTAAAAAAGCAATCAAACTAACTTTTATATTTATTATATTATAGATAGAATTGTTACAATGATATTTTTCCATAAAATAATTCGGGGCCAATGAGTTCTATTGTTCCGTATGCTAAAGGACACGATTAATATGTCATGGCGTGGACACAAGGTACATTCCGTACATTGTGGAAGGGAACACTGTGGAATAAATGATGTCGTTTATCATGCCCTATACATTGTAGGTAACGAATGATACCAACAAATGCTTCATATCATAGCATGTAGGTATAGATAACATGCGTATGGAAATGGAAAAATGGCCGGGAAATTGAACAGGTGTTATACCATATCTGATAAAATATCATGTGTGTGATAAAATATATCAATTGACGTATATTTGTCAGATTTAAGATTATTTTTCATTGTTGCTCGTGGAATTCTAGCTGTTATTTTATCTATACTAGTAATATTATAAAATATAAAGATTTGAATGTAAGTATGTTGGTATTGAATAGGCTCCGATACTACTCTACCGATTTGAAAAATTCTTTCACCATTGGAAAGCTACATTCACCGTGAGTGATATAGGCTATATTTTCTTTTATGGTAAAAATCTTATGTATACCCGTGCGAAGCCGGGACGGACCGCTAGTTTAGGTATATTTTTATACTAGTCTTTTGGAATTGTGTAACGTGTAGCTCGAGTCAAATATTGATCGGACTGGACATGGTCTGATAAATATTACATACCGACACAACGACTGAATTAAATATAAACGTACCTACAGATTAGGTAACGTTTGTTTATTCTGGCTAAACATACCTTAGCTGTACCTACCTTGAATCCAGGAACAAAAATAATATGTTAATGTTCTCGTAATATGCATTTTCGTATTTCAACTATAATTTAGATTGAATTCAGATAACTTGCAAACAGCTGTCATCCAATTTCAAGAATTCCTTCTTACGCTGATGAATATTCACCACCAGACTAAGATTATAGTTGAAGAACCCATAAATGCATGTAAGTAGTATTCAAGAACTTTGTTGTCGTGAGGCAACTTATAATTAACTCGATGTGTCGCATGTGTACCGTGAACGTAGAGTACTGCAGACGCTTGTGTGATGCAAGTTTTATTGTTAATAGGAATTGCTATTAATATGTAAGTTCTCGTGTTAAACAAAATCAATGTGTAAATCTCGTTTCTTCGTTTCACGGTTACTCACAAGGTTCTTCGAAGGGGTAATCAAGAGGAGTAGCAGTCAATTTTCGCCCGGGATAAATATTAAGATGTCAACGTCACAGCCCGCGAATCTATCAACGCCTTTCAACCACGGCCTTTTAAATTTATTCAAAACATAGGTATGCAGTTGTTTCTTCACCAAAGCATGGTGTTCAAAGTTTTGTATAGTTCATACATACATACATATCATCACGCCAAGTCCCTAACGGGGTAGGCAGAGGGTATAGAGCGCCAGTTCTCTCTAGACTTACATACCTCTTTCGCTTCGTCCACATTCATCAGTCTCTTCATACATGCTCGTCGGTTTCGAGTACTCTTAACGTTCCCGTCCTTGAGTGTCCGATCGATTTGATCCAGATAGTTGGAACGTGGCCTTCCTCTGCCTCTTCTTGCATACACTTTTGCTTTGTATATCTGTTTCGTCAATCTTTCTTCACTCATCCTTTCTATGTGTCCAAACCAACGTAACATGCCGTTTTTCATCTTTACAATCACGCTCTCATTCACGCCAGTTGATTTGCGAATCTCTTGTATAGTTTGTAATTATTATGCAGTCCATCGAATATTTGCTTTCTTATGCTACATTAACCATTATTTTTCTTAAAGCTTACCATTTCCGTAATGTTTCCATCCATCCTGCTATATTAAAGAAAACCAAAATGGTATATGCTTATTACATATAATATATACCATACGTTTAGTAAGTAAGTTTTACTTTGTGATTTTTATATTATACATGATATGACATTGATTTGATATTGCATGAGTACCTCAGTTAAGTTAGGTTGTTCGACAAGGGGAATTAAATGACGAGTCCTCGAAATGTGTTCTCATTTTCAGATAAGAAAAAGGTAATAATAAAACCGCTTGTTAACACATCGTCCTAATACTCTTCGAAATAATGTGCGATCGAGAAATGTTTAGGCTTCAGACGGAGTTAGGGAGGCTCCAGCACCCCTCTCATTGTTTCTCTGTAAATGGATGTAGACCCAGCTTAATACCAGGACAATACACTTAATTACATTACGTGCAGTGGGCTGTAGCGGTCGAGATGTTTCGTTAACGGGTTAAGTAAGTAAACATTCAAAGTTCTAACCTGCCGTACAAATTGTTTTTATGGAGAATACAAATATTTACAATTTACTAACAGCTTAAAGTAAGCAGCTCGCCTGAATGTTAAGCGCTTACTGCCTATAGAAGTTAGCAATACAAATATCTTACCACCCTTCTTGGAAAACTCCATGCTGTAGATACTCTAAAGACCTAACATGTTTGAAAGGTCTGTGCTTTTAAGGTCGTGCGAAATGTTAGTCTTATTCCAACCTACTCCTTCGTGGACACTAATATGAAGGCGTGTAGTTGGGTTTGTGGAAAAGCTGCTTAAAACAAACTCGTTCGTATTTTGTCGGTGTTTTATTAAAGTATTGGAATGTATCTATATTTTATAGATATGATGTGTACCTTGGGGAATACGCTTGAACAATGAAATGGGCATCAAAGGAGGTTGCGCAACTAACAGGAAATAATGTCAACCGAGCTTATTCTAGTTTGCGATGCGTGATTTGCGTTATTTTGATTGCTTCAGTTGAGTGAGAGGCATTCATCTTTGTACGCCTGTGATCGATTACAATCTCAGTTATTGGATGTATTGCAGCAGGTACCATGTCACAGGAAACTATATAATGAAATTGCAGTTACTTATTGAATTTATCATGAATATAGTTAAATTTAAGGATGTATGTAAAACTTAGGGACTGGTACATTCTCTATATCATATCTGTCATATTTGCTCCAAAATTAACGAGTAAAGAAGGACCCCAATGGGAAGGTTAAAGGTAGATTTTTTTTTGCCATTGCTCCGTTTGCTTAATGTAGATTATTTTGTGGATTTGGTTTTTTTTCGGGAGACCGTGGTTTTTCTTCTTTCTTCAGACATGTTGCAATTTATAATATTCGTTTCAGTTAGCCGAGTGGTTATGTCGGACGACCGTCTATAAGTTATTTTATTATCCCTTGTGAACATTATCTTTTTCCGAATGAATGTCCGTGATAATGTGTATCAAAATGTTTATGATTGTAAAGTAGTTTATACGTGAAAGCTTAACAAATTTACAAATTTTCGAATATTCATATAATATTGTGTTCTTCTTCTTCTTTTGTTATATATAGATATTATTATATTGTGGTCCTTAGTTATCAATATTTGCGTATATTTGAGACAAATATAAATTTTTCCTAAATCAGATACCTATACAAGACCATATGGACATTGAAAAAGGAGAAACAGATTCTTGTCACAAAGATTATAAAGGGTCGAAGGGTCTTGTGCAATGCAGATGGAAGCTCATACGCATAAACGCCGAGATAGAACATCTTGTGTCAACCGAAAATATTATCAGAGAACGAATGGGTATGGAATTCGATGCCTGGTCATCTGGAAGGCATTGGTATAAGATCGCAGTGTATGTACAGCTATCCTTAGCGAAGGCGGAACTTCAGTCGGGCCTTTTTACAAGAATATTCAGACTATAAAGATATGTAATATCTTAGTGGCGAGTAGACGGCACGAGAATACGTCTGATAAGCGTAAGCTTATCAGACGTATTGTATATAGTGTGACCGCTTGGGCATACTACAAGACACGCTGGGTGACGGTGGGTCCTAAGGAGTTCTATTCCAGAGTTGAGTAGTTAGCGTAACCTATCGTTGCCCTGACTTGGACTAGCGATAATTATAATATTGATGAGATGAGGAAAAGAAGACAGATCTTCCTCTCATCAGAGAAAGATCAACAAAGTTACCAAGTTGTATGGCGTCTTCCTTTTTTATTATTATAATTTGTCCACTAAGTATTTTATTATTGGTTCTGTTATTTTAAATAATTTAATTCGTATTCGTATTAATATTGTACGAAGCATAAAACAGTCGAAAAACAGTTTGAATAATGGCCTATTTAGCTTTCTGGGAAGTTTACAAATAAAACCTTTAATTCATTATTACATGATTATCATACAAACATATCATCACGCCGGGTCCCTCAAGGGGCATGCTCAAGAAGAAGAGTAGAGCTTGGTTAATTTATTACGGAAAATAAAGATAAAGAAGTATATTTGTGAACCCAAGTTTATCTGTGATTTAGTGTGTAAACGCTTTAGCTTGCTATTTGAGACGTGATCAACATTCGCAACAGCGCTCAACGATGCCCAAAGACCAACGAGGCCTTGATAATTCAGCCCCCCATTATGCGTATATGGATGCTGGATAAGAGCGACCATTCATATTGCCTTTGCAACGCTGCGATTCACTCGTACAATTGAATATTTGTGCGATATCTGGCGGGTTTTCAATTGCTGTTATGTTTGAAAGTTATTTTCTAATCAAATCACACGCTAACACTGAATTTTGTTATAATATTCTGTCCATTCTTAATAGATAATTATAACAACATATTGTATGAGGTAGAAACAGCTCGACCATCCTGTTTTCTCATAAAAGTAAAACAGAATGATGGGCATGAACGCTTTGAATGATATACTCATTGCACACGCCTACCCTTAAGGATCTCCAACGAAGTAGGCAGAGTGCAATAAAATCCATGCGGTTCTCCACAGACCCTCGGCGGAGATTTACATTTTATGTACTTCTTTTTATGTCTTTAAGTATTATGCAGAACCCTTATCTACTGTGATGTGCAATTGTATTCATGTTTGTTCATTCATATATGTATCAATTCGAGAGTGCAATTTATAGTCGGAAAGTGAGTGTGTGGGTATTACCTATACACCTCTGCCTACCCCTTCGGGGACCCTTGTGGGAAGGCGTGAGGATATAATTTATGGTCGTAGTATTAGTATATATGAAGCTTAAACATACACGTCTTGGTAAGGTTCGTAGGTTTCTTCACAATATTTCCATCACCCCAACCTCGCGGTGTGATACATCTTAGTATTTTGGTTCAGAGTAACGATAACAATTACCACATATATAATAACAGTATCTCTCTCTTGTCGTTCCCTCATGTCTGAGGATCGTGGTATCAAGAAGTGATCCACACTTGGAGTGAATTATTTGCTTCCATCGGCTTCTGTCCATCGCGGCCCTGACGACGGAGCTAAGCCTCGGGGACCTGGAGTCTTTGATTTGATCGGTCCATCTGGTAGGAGATCGGCCTCGGGCTCGCTTGCCATTTGTGTTCCCAACCACGATAAATGTCTCCAGGCTCTCATTACCCCTTCGCATTATGTGGCCAAAATACGAGAGAATTCGTTGGTGGCATATTGTGGATAGACGGGTTTTTATCTTGAGCTGTGAGAGTATAATGATAAATATTAATTAACTTTACTAATATTTCGAGGTTCGAGTTGCCTGCAATACAAAGATTGCAAGTTCGAATCCCAACTGTACCAATGAGTTTATCTGAACTTAAGTACAGTGATTAGTACACCACGAGCTTTACGGTGAAGGTAAACATTGAGAGGGATTGAGAGGGAACCGGAAAAGAGGTGAAGCTCGTGGTGTGACTAATCCCTGTACTTAAGTTCAGTACAAAACTCATTGGTGCAGTCGGGATTCGAACCAACGACCTTTGTGTCGAATCACGGCTTCGATCGATTGTTTTTTATCTTCTCAAACGAAGTTAAATCAATTATTCAAATTAATTCGAACAAAAATCATTACCATAAAAATGGTAACATGGTTGGAGCATGATGTTTAATCATAATAATATACTCGTACTTAAATGTCATGGCATGTTTTTAGCAAACGATGATTAATGCTTATTTAGATGAATATAAGGAAACTGTTTTGCCTGCATGTTTATAGCCATTGATATAAGTTATTTAAGTAATAATATCTCTTCGAAAAATGTGTGGAGTAACGATATTAGATCGAATTCGCAATGAAGAGATTCGCACATCAACTGGCGTGAATGAGGTCGTGATTGTAAAGATGAAGAAAGGCATGTTACGTTGGTTTGGACTCATAGAAAGGATGAGTGAAGAAAGATTAACGAAACAGATATACAAACCAAAGTGTGTGTAAGAAGAGGCAGAGGAAGGCCACGTTCCAACTACCTGGATCAAATCGATCGGACGCTCAAGGACGGGAACGTTAAGAGTACTCGAAACCGACGAGCATGTATGAAGAGACTGATGAATGTGGACGAAGCGAAAGAGGTATGAAAGAACTAGCGCTCTATACTCTCTGCCTACCCCGTTAGGGGCTTGGCGTGATGATATGTATGTATATGTATGTAAGTAATAATATAAACTCATAATTGAATAATACTTTCTTATACTATGATAATGATGTGTAAAGTTATACCATCTTTTTTTCTATGTTCACGAAATAAATGATTTGTGAAGCTAATCAAGTTGTTCTGTGCCATGCAACGTGACAGATTCGTTTGCAAATGTGGATACGGCTTTATAGCAAGCCTAATGTAGGTACCTAATAAAACGAATAATGGCAGGAGTAACACGGCGTTGAGGGCAAAGAGTATTTGACGTACAATTGTTCCATACAAAATTTTTCAGTTACTGTAGCGTAAATTGTTTTTGCTCGCGGCAATTATTGGAAATTGCGTTCTGTATTTTCACAATTTCTTTTATCAACTTCAGACCCATACCATTTATTGTAATTCGTGCCCGATGTGAGCACTTGTATGCTTGTAAATATTTAACTTAATATTGATTTCAATTTGGTATCATTGATTCTAAACGCAAATAAGCTCTCTTTGATGCTATATATAAGATCTAAGATGAAAGACTTGGTGAGATGTTGAATTACCTACTCGCTCATTTGTTATTCCACACAAGATATACAATTTATTTTAAAAGACAGAGAATTCCATTACGAATTGATTATTATTCTTCACTAGTGTCCAAAAACAAATGAAGGCTTTGGACGTTGATTACCACAATACAACCCTTTTGTATAACTACATGCCTTCGCATGAGGTTATCCGAAGGGGTTATATTGTCGGCGTGGGGTGGTTTTAATGGCATCTAAATTTCGCAGGAAATTATTCAGGGCCTCACTTTGTTTTCTTCAACGCAGCGCTTAAGGTGTGAAGTCACTGAACATAAGTTAAGAATACTCATTGATAGCAGCCACTACGGTCCAAACCAAATAAAACTTACATTACGTACGTGAATGCATTAGGATCGTAGTTGGGTGGTGCTAATGGAATCCAGAAATAGTTCCCAAGAGTCTGAAGTTGGATCATTATGATCTACGAGTTGCTACTTGGTTTTTCCCACACAATGTACTTTCGCACTCCGGCGTTATGGCTGTTGCGGAGTGGGATAATACATTTAATGTACGCATGAACACACGATTATAAATTAAATTGTTGTTTGTGTATTATTTTCTGCGACATGTTTAACCGACGTGAACATTTTAAGAAGCTAAGATCCAGCTGGTTTTGCGTTAGAACTAGAGATATGATATATAGAATTGAATATTATTTTCAAAGATTTAAATTAAAAGTTTTAAAAGTCTTTTGAAAATTATTGGTCAGTGGGTCAAACCCCGGTACCGATGTATATTCTTAATTTAAGTATAATGAAAATAAGAGGTAGCCTGATTTTTGGGTTGAAGGAAATGCCGCGAGAAAACTTCTATACCTTTGAGATGTAACTCAAAGACGGTACCTACCTGAAATACGGCAACAGATTTTTTTTTACAAAATTTTTTTTGCTCGTAAGATGTTTTGATACAAATTCAATAAAGTGTTCGAAACTGGTATCGGTTCATGACATTAATTTATGGCGGGAGTAGGTCGCCTCTGCCGAGCAGTACTGCCCAAAACCCAAACCTAAATAAAATAAATTCAATACTTGGTTGAAATACTAGATCTCTTAAAATTCAGGACGATCCCATTAAATGCCCCGGTCCTTTTTCATTGGCTTATTTAAGGACACATACAAACGTTGTGACCCATAAGAGAACTTCTTGAGTTTGCGCGTCTGAATTATTTCTCAAACTTAAATTTTCGGACCTGCTGAGAAATGTAAATACATATATTATATCATCATAGGTCCTGATAGACCTATAAATATTCAAGAACATATACTCGCTGGATTCGAGTACCTAATGCCATCCTTGCGTGTCCGGTTCGTTTTGTTCTAGGTGATTGGATATATATTTCTTTTGTCATTCATCCTTTCCATGTCGTAGCCAACGTAACGTGATTAAGAACGCAAACAAATTGAATAATCGTGAGATATCTGTACATTATCATAATAATTGTCAATTTAAATAACTGCGGCTATCTGTTTTATATAAAAATGAATTAATCGAAGTAGCGGAAATTTCAAATGCGATAGGAAAGCTTGTATCTCTTTTAATTCTTCGCAATTTATCAAAGTCGCCGAGGCCGGCAGCGTAAACAAAATGTTTTAATTAAATGAGCAAAGTGATTGCTTAATCGTGTCTAAAATGCGTCTACGGAAGGTTTTGTTCAATTTTTCGGGATCCAAAGTGATTACAATGCTTTTTGTTCAAAGTGGTTTGTGGGATCCGGCAGTGGGTTACAATGAAAATGTTCACCTATTATGAAAATAATTCTTCGAAGACAAAACTCTTCTGTCCTGTAATATATAATATGCAAGTTTCCTCTCGATGTTTTCCTTTACCGTAAAGCTCGTGGTGTGACTATTCCTGTACTTAGTTCAGGAAAAGTCATCGGTACAGTCGGGATTCGAACTTGTAATTTTTCTGTTGCAGGCAACTACTCGAAGCTCTCCGCCACCACGGCTCAAGAACTAAATCATTAATCGACAACTTCACACACTTAAAAGTTGCAAAACAGTATTATGCTTACAGTGCAGAATTTAAATGCTTCACCAAATATATTAGAAATAGGCTACCAGATTAAATAGGCAAATTAGTATCCAGTCTAACTAGATGTCCACCAGTTTCTAGTCGTTAACATTAACGGCAAATTCTTATCCCAATTACGTGATATCAAGCCACGTAGACCTAATTCAGTAGGGTGATATGTCCACACCGATCAATTATATAATGGTTATAGTATCCCCGCATATGCGGAGATTGTATGAACCACGTACACCTTAGTAGATAGATTAATTAAGGAAGCAATTTCCACCTACAAGCCACCTGACCGCATCCTATCCGCAACCGCTTTATTGAGGTAATCGATATTTATTTCATCCTGTTTTGCTTACATAATACTTGCTTTTATACCGAATTAATTTTAAAATGGATCGTCTTCCTAATGCCTCTCACCAGACTAATTTATTAGCATTGTAAGAACGCCTTCAAATTAACAATAAGCGAATGCCACTTCTGTTTTATCAGGCAAGTCCTTAACGGGGAAGGCAGAGTGAATAGAGCGTCAATTCTCTCTGGACTTACGTATATTTTCGTTTACATTCATCAGTCTCTTCGTATATGCTCGCCAGATTCAAGTATACTTGACGTTTCCGTTCTTGAGAGTCCGATCGATTTGATCTAGGTAGTTCGAACGTGGTCTTCCTTACCACATACTTTTACATGTATATCTGATCTTATCCCTCGTTTAAATTTGATTTACGTTATTCTTAATAAAAAGGACTTTCTATTTCATAAATTATTTTTTCGTTGTTTGTTTTTAAGGGTTCCGTAGTTCCTAATGCGTTCAAACGAATAAATTTTGAAAGGTAAAAATAATAAAGCAATGTATGTCAAATTATCTTTTACCATGTAAACTTTTATACAAGAACCTGTGCCTGCAAAATATGGGAAAGCTAGAAGCCTAAATAAATAAAGATAAACAATGAAATAACTTCGTATCTATTATATTGGTTCGAGCAGTTGCCTGCGACGCAAAGATCGCAAGTTCGAGTCAAGTCACACCACGAGCTTTACGGTGAAGGAAAACATCGAGAGGAAACCTGCATATGTCTGAGAAGTAGTTCAATGGCGTATGTACAGTCGTGCTTGAGTAACGGCGATGGACTCGCCATCTGTCACGTTGGCACCTAATATACCTCTGGCGGAAAGTGGGGTGTGTGGGTACTTCCTATACCCCTCTGCCTACCCCTTCGGGGACCCTTGTGGGAAGGCGCGAGGATATCATGTAATAAACTGGAATTTCCTCCTCAACAACGCGTGATTGAGACTTATGGTATGGCAAACGCCGATTTTCTATTGAATTGCATTATATAACCAATGCCCCGCGATTACCCCTGGATGTCAAATTTCATTCAGACTCATATATAATCAGACAGGTATATTTTCATGAATCTGGTAATCCTGCTAATAATTTATCTTTGATCCAAATTCTGTTCTGGTGTGATTCAATAATAAACATCCTCAAAAATATCATATTTATATCTGCTATTGATAGGATGGCATCTTGGTTGTGGAACTAAAAATTTAAGCACTAAGTACTATATAATTATGTATTTATAGCAATGGGCTTAGTTCGGTACAATCCGAACTCCTCAATGAAGACATTCATACAAGGCACGTGGTCGCGATTGTTGTCACGCTTTAACGAAGTTTTTACTACAGAATTACTTGGAGATGAGTAGGAATAACGAGATTTGTGCGCGTATTATCAGTGTCGTATATCTACTAGGGGATTCAGGTCATCGCGTGGGAGTTTCCTCGTGTTGCTACGACAGTGAAGCGCCGGCTGCGTAAGTCGTAAAAGTGATATCTCGGCCTAGTCACGCGAAGCTCTTAAAAAACTTGTATGACTCGCAGAGAAGACATTTATGCTGGAGTTCCATGACTCATTTGGTACCCGATTAAGGGTTACCGCCTTACACAGACTGATATGGTGCGTTTATTACAATATCTTGTTCATATTTAATTTATTTACATACATACATACACATACATATCATCACGCCAAGTCCCTAGCGGGGTAGGCAGAGAGTATAGAGCGCCAGTTCTCTCTAGACTTACATACCTCTTTCGCTTCGTCCACATTCATCAGTCTCTTCATACATGCTCGTCGGTTTCGAGTACTCTTAACGTTCCCGTCCTTGAGAGTCCGATCTATTTGAACCAGGTAGTTGGAACGTGGCCTTCCTCTGCCTCTTCTTGTTACATTTATTTACCAGTTTATAAAAGTGGGTGTGTAGGTACTATTCACGTCTGTCTTCCCCTTTAGGGACCCTTGTGGGAAGGCGTGAAGATTATAATAGATTAGTATATACACCCTCCCAATTTGGTCTTCGAAGGCAAAGGCTAAGTGTAAATACACCCTCTTTCCGGCAGAGATATATTTAGGTGCAACAAGCGAGTCCTACGCCTTTTCACAAGCAAAAGGTACACATGCGTCTTTGAATTTATGCTCAAACGTATGTTGGTTTTTTTTGTCGCTGTTTTCTTTCACCCTAAGGCTCGTTGTGTGATGAATCACAGTATCTACATTATTTCAAACAACACTCATACGTACAGTCGGGATTCAAAATTGTAATAATTGCATATATAGGGTACTATTGCTGTAACGAAAAAAATATTGTATATGCCTAATGATTTAAAAAGAGTAACCATGGAGTTTCTTGCCGGTTCTTCTCCATGGAAGCGACCAACCCGAACCTTGCTTCTTTTTCGACGTTTTATAAGTGCCCACCTGGGCCTATGTGAAATAAAAAGATTTTGATTTTGATTTTATCACTGGTGATATAAATGACACCTAAAATATATCTCTGGCGGAAAGTATGTGCGTGGGTACGCCCTACACACCTCTGCCTACCCTTTCGGGGACGTTTGTGACCCAGGGGAAGGCATGAGAATATATATTATATTTTTAATAGGTAAACTTAATTAAGCACCTAAATTTTGTACTGAATGTAACAAACAACAGCTGTGTAAGTTTTTTTCAGTTTGTGCAATATGACGGGGCACATATGGCCGCTAACACGAATATCGAGGTTTAGTGTGCTCTCTCAATTCCACAGCGAAATGTTCCTGGGAATTGGTCATGGCTCGCCGCCAGTGCATACACAGTGCACAGTTGGCGTTGCTGTATACCAAATCTATGAGTAAAATGTATCAACGATGTTTTTCCGTGCGCTTGACTGCTAGTTGGCATTTCGTATGCACCGGGATAGTAAACATTTGTAACGGCTCTTTTTCCGTCTTGATAAAAGACGGAACGGACGAAAGATTTACGACTTCGTTGTTTTGTATGATTTTGTCCACAAGAAAAAATAACAAGACTAGTTGGTTGCCAACTATTAAATCTTTTTTATCATTGATAATACGTTCTAGTAGAGGATCCGTAATATTATGCAGTAAGAAGCGATTATTTTATAATCACTTCCCGGGTAATATTCTTAAAATTAATCGCCGTTAGATTCATCGATTCGTAGTCGTCATTAGAATAAATCGATTTTGATGAAATTATTTATTAATTTACATGGGATTCATGGCTGAGAATGACACAGTTGACCCCGATAGGTGAAGTTAGGATAATAATAATTTTTTTTCATCTAGTGCATTTGGGCAGACCCAGATATTAATTAAAATTAAAAAAAAAACTATTTGGTCTCCTATGCTCTTACAACAATATTTTATAGCTAATCACTCTTCTATGATATTTTAGGTATGTAGTATTTGTGTCCTTTATCTGCCGCGATAGCGACTCTAGCTAAAATAGTGTTACGAGCTGGGGTTCGGGATAATTTAATGATAGTCGGTGGTTATACTATAAGGACACTTTATTCTATAACACTGAATAATTCCGGAAACTTGCACGATGAATCCTTACACTCTCACTATAACACTGATCACTACAACACAGTAAACACTAGGCACTGAAACACTTCTACTCTGTGTACACTACAACACAGTAACAGTAGAACACAGTAAACACTTGACACTGAAACACATCTACTCTGTGTACACTGCAACACAGTAACAGTAGAACACAGTAAACACTAGACACTGAAACACTTCTACTAACACTGTAACTCTCACTAAAGTCACTGATAAAACACTTGTAATCACTTGTCACTATCACACTCGCTCGCGGAGTAAGCTCGAAGTCAATTAACTCAACTGATCTCCAACTCCGTAATCAACTCAACTGACTCACTGTGCCCTTTTTTTTAACCGGGCAATGGCGAGACCTAGGCCTCCAGCCAGGCACTTTAGTACTAAGCAACACAGCTAAGGGCTGTGGGATACGGACCTCGGCTTAGGGCGTTGCTGGATCGCGAGCAAGGGAGCTGGGCTGGTCTGGTATTTTATTATTTATATATTTAGGGACGGGATTTGCGCGTCTAGCTCGGCGCGGGCCGGACTCACTGTGCCCTACCCGTGTCGCTTTATATATGACATCGTCACGACATACTAGATATCGGTGGAAGGCTCTAGACCGCCATTAAGATGTTCGTAGAATTGCCGTGTGAATGCATCCGCAGAACAATGGCCGGGCGACGAAAACAACTTGTTTACGTCCATTCTTAATTGCATCCTTTTGTCTCGATTTCCGGCTAAGTGTTATTGTTCTGACTCTCTCACGGCCAGACCTCTAGAACCTTCCATCGTAACAATAGTTTCTGTCTATCCCATCAGGGACCCCATTGTCTTAAGTGTATCAATTACATGTTATGTCAACAAACAGTTTGAAACAACTAGTAGTCCTGTCTGTTAATATTATGTGCTAATGTTGTCTCCCTTGCTAAAGCGTCTAATTAAACGCCGCGTGTAATTGCCGGTAGGTAGCCCTCTAATAATGGGACTTTCCGGAGAGATTTACTGAGATAAAAAAATTCAATTAACATTTTACCATAAATTTAAAACGTTTCGCCACGTACCGTCCAACGGTTTTTGTTTGAACTAAAAGAAATTAGTTTGCCATACTTGTTAAGCCTCTACAAATGGCTTTATTTCACAGACTTAAAGTCAAAAGGTATAACTAAAGTCAAAAGTTTTAAATGTTTGACGTCCTTCCGTGATTCGTCCCAATAACAGGTGGCCTACTTCATAAATATAAGATTACAGAATAGAGCAGGCAAATTCAGACATATTTTGAGGGATTAAACTACCCAACGCGATGTTTTGTCAGACAAGCTTAGCCGTGAAGGGTAATATTGTCTGGAAATCTTAACACGTCTGTGAAGTTCAAAGGGTGTCGTGACTGTGCAACCGTGAGGGACTCACCACCTGTCACGTAGACAGCTAAATAGAGCATAGAGTGGGAGTATTGGTACACCTCAGCTTATTCCTTCAGTCCCGACAGTCCGTGTCTAATACTAATATACTATTTTATTTAATGATTTTTCATAATTATTACGACTTACTTTTACCTCATTACGACCTATTGGTCGTAAGATTTATTAGTCGTAAAATCCCGAAGAAACATATATACTCGTACACATATTATATCTTTGACTTGTGCTAGATCATACATCGATTCTTTCAGGTCATCATTAATAGGCAATAATTTATATCGATTAAAGTGGGTGTGTGGGTATTACCTATACACCTCTGCCTACCCCTTCGGGGACCCTTGTGGGAAGGCGTGAGGATATATTATTATTATTAATAATTTTCATCACTATTACTTTACGGAATTGACTATTTTTCCGAATGGATTTTATTATTGTCATACATTATGTGTAAAAGCAATTTCCTAATGAAGCCAGTACGATAAATTACATTTAATATAAGCCAAATATAATGACATACTTAGTTTTCATTGATACGAGCAGGGTAAAAAGCTTTCCTTAGTAGCGAACAGGATGCTTTGTAGACAGATTAACTTTCTCATTTCGATTGGTAGATGAATAGATTTCATCTATAACCATTTCCGAATTCCGTCTTCGCTAAAGGTCATCGCTGTTACAAGTCATTAGATAAATCGGGATCAATTGTTACCCACAAACTACACTGACACAATGACTTCCGTTTACAATACCTATCCCTGTATGAATATATACGCTTCCTCTGAAATATTTGTACAATCAGGTATGCAATAACAAAGAGAGATTAGGCCATATTGCGTTTCGTCGTGATGATGGTTTCGGAAAGCCGGTCCCAATTGGCTATAGAATTGTTGACCGCCACGGGTCTATCGGTCTGTCAGGGGTATTTGATCCCTGCAGGAATGGCTGTGGAAGCTAGATAATAGACACGCCGAGAACCTAGATAAATGGCAGAGAGGGTAGAGCGCCAGTTCTCTCTAGACTTATATACCTTTTTCGCTTAGTCCACATTCATCAGACTCTTCATACATCCTCGCCGGTTTCGAGTACTCTTGACGTTCCCGTCTTTGACTGTCCGATCCTAGATAATAGTCTCTTCGTATAAATATCTGACCTAATATATGACCAAAAATTTTTTATATCCGGTCGTAACTTTTGTCTACTTGTATCAACGAATATTTTTACATCAGTCTAATAGGGAATTAGTTACGACGGGATAGTCGGGATTCCAACTTGAAATCTATGTGTTGCAGGCAACTACTCGAACCGGTCAGCCACCAGGCTTTATATCGAAAATGTATAGAAACGATATATGTTATTACTATATATATTACTAGCTGTCCCGCCCAGCTTCGCTCGGGTGAAAATGTTAAATTGCCCGTAACACGATCGCAGCGCCATCTATCGGGTCCAATTGTAAATCTAAACCATTCTCGAATCCACCTTAAGACACACAGAAAGTAATAGCTTCGCCCGGGTGAAAAAATTAAATTCCTGAAACTCGATCGCAGCGCAACCTATCGGGTCCAAACTAATATAGCCTATGTTCACCGGAGATAGTGTAGCTTCCCAACAGTGAAAGAATTTTTCAAATCGGTCCAGTAGTTTTTGAGCCTATTCATTACAACCAAACAAACAAACAAAGTTTTCCTCTTTATAATATTAGTGTAGATGTAATTCATAAGTATCAGTAACAAAATACGCTTTATTCAGTTTTATAAATATGTACGGAATATCCAAAGAGTTGGGGCCCATTAAAAATGAAAATGTTGCCAAAAGTATTTCAATATGCGTGGGACTGGTAACTTGAAGCTGAAAAACATATTTTCCTTCTTCTTCATTTATTTTCCTTCTTTTAACTTTGAGCCCTGAGCTTACAAAAGGGAAATAAACATTGCTAATTTGTAATAATACGATGACGTTAATGGTTTCAATTGCGTTGTTAATTGTGGAGGGGAAATGTTAAGTGTCGTACAGCGTTATTTTATGAAGACGGAAGCAAAACATATATGTATTTCATATAAGAAGGAGAAGGGCGGACGAAATTGGATGAATCAAAGGAGGTATGTAATTCTAGAGGAACCAGCGATCTACTCACTCCTTCTACCCATTTAGGGTCTCTGCGTGATGATACATACGTGTATATGTAAAATAAAATCATGGTACGTTGGTTTGGGCATATAGAAAGGACCAGTGACAAACGTTTGAGATGCAGATAAGCTGTAGCATCAGTTTTCTCTTGACTTACACACGTTTTTCGTTTCAAATACGTTTATCAGTATATGTTATGTACGCTCACCAGTTTCCAGTGATCTTGAAGTTCTCACCCTTCACGATGCCTGTGTCTCTTCTTTCAATCATTTTCGCGAACACAGCCGAAAGAAGTTCAAGTTCCAGCCACCTCTTGTAAATCTATTGAACAATCTAGAGTACTCGAACCTAGCGAGCATGTATGAAGAGACTTGTGCAGATAAGCGAAATAGGTATGCAAACATTAGAAATAAACAAATTTAGCCGTTGGAAGTTTTAAAGGTTTCCCTCAGCGAACGCTCGAGGAATTTAGCCTGTGGTTTTTAGTTAGTTCAATTGGATGCTTCTTCAAGAGTGTTCTGAAGAGTTTACCCACGCCTGAACAATATCGTTAGTATAAACGTCAAAACCGGCTTATAAGCTTAGTAGTATAGAAGAAAATATCTCCTACTAATATGATAAATGCGCAAGTTTGTGAGGATGTTTGTTACTCAATCATGTCAAACGGATTGATAGGTACTTGGAATAAAGATTATTACCTAGTGATAGGATGTATTTTGTTACAGAATGAAATCAAACTTAACGCGGGTGTAACCAGGGGGCACAACTAGTGATATAAATATGAATATTGAGGAGAATTACTTGTACTTCGTCCAAAAATATGTACACCAAAAATAATAGTACCAAATTTTTGTTTTTTTTTTAATATAGCTCTTCATAATTGGCGACCGTCTGGTCTAGTGGTACGAGCTCCTGACTGCGAAACTTGAGGTCGCGGGTTCGAATCCCGCTGAGGGCAGATATTTGTGTGATGAACACGAATATTTGTATCTTAGTCTTGGATGTCCAATGTATTTATGTATATATCTATCTATATAAGTAAATATATCGTTGTCTAGTTACCATAACACAAGCTTTGCTTAATTTGGGACTAGGTAGATTTGTGTGGAATGGAATTGTCCCAGGTATTTATTATTATTATAATTATTATCATGTTATGAAGAGCCATAGCGATTACAGTGATATATTAGTACGTAGGTAGGTATATCGCCGCTGCAATCCGCCGGCACATAAACAAAACAATACCATTACACCAATCCCGCTCTCACTCTATTCCCAGCTGAAGCTGCATAAATAGATTGTGAGTGAAAATACAATGCTGGCTTAGATGGTAATACATATTTGGTGCTTTGATTACGATACGAGGAAATCGGCTTTCTAATATTGTCTCCAAAATATATATTTATCAGTGTTTTCCTGTTTGTTTTCACATTTCATATGTAACTGTAGAGGGTAGGTATTGTGTGTTAGTTAATTAGTTCAACTAACTTAGATATATTTATAATTCGAAGCAAAGGTCGCAAGTTCGAATCCCGGCTGTACCAATGAGTTTTTTCTGAACTTAAGTACAGTGATTAGGCACAATACGAGCTTTAAGGTGAAGGAAAACATCGAAAGGAAACCTGCATACGTCTGAGAAGAAATTCAGGGGCGTATGTATGGTCGTGCTTGGGTAGCGGCGATGGACTCGCCATCTGTCACGTTGGCACCTAATATACCTCTGGCGGAAAGTGGGTGTGTGGGTATTACCTATACACCTCTGCCTACCCCTTCGGGGACCCTTGTGGGAAGGCGTGAGGATATATATTATACTTATACATGTTCGCCCCCAATTGCACTACGTGTAACTTCATTGTACATTATGCTACTAGTGGCAAACTATTTTTCAAAGCGGTACAGTATATAAAAAGAACTACCCACTAAGTCCCTTTTAACAAATTAACAATAAAAAAAAATTGTATATCTTTATAATATTATCAAATGTAGATTCTTGTCGAATATGATCCGGAAATATGCCAGTAAAATATCATAGCATGTTAAGTCAAGATATGGGTTTGTGTAATAGTACTAATAACTGCCTACCCCTTCAGGGACCCTTGTGGGAAGGCGTGAAGATATTACAAATAGCAGTCGAGGATGGATGAAACAGAAGCTTTGGAAAAATAAGCTTAAGCCTATGTAAGGCTTAGGTTTAGTATGATTTGGTGACATTACGAAGTTTCACAGTACGCTGCGCTACGAAACTCTTTAATTAAAGAAAAAAATCCCGGAAACCCGACACAGGATGTTACGAATTTTATATTTAACTAGCTTTGCCTTATGGCTACAAGCGCATCATACTTTACTACTCAGCTCTCTTAAATACAATAGCATAATAATATAAATGTGCAGTGTACAGTAATTAATCACAGTGTGTCAGGACAGTTATTAGTTACACCACGAGCTTTACGGTCAAGGAAAACATTAAGAGGATACGTATACGTATGAGAAGCAATTCAAAGGCGTGTATGTATAGTCTTGCTTAATTAACGGCGATGGACCATAACGGCCATCTGTCACGTTGGCACCTAATATATCTCTGGCGGAAAGTGGGTGTGTGGGTATTACCTATACACGACTGCCTACCCATTCGGGGACCCTTATGGGAAGGTGGGAGGATATATTATATTACGTCTATACAAATAAATAAAATTGGAGTGTCTGTTTGTAATATTAAAATAACCGCTTTTTATTAAATGCATTTGGATGTTTCCACGGTACATACACCAAAATAACATGTTTTAAAAATTTATTTCTGTCTGTCTGTCTGTCTGTTTGTTCCGGGTAATCTCTGAAACGGCTGGACTGATATTAACAGGACTTTCACTGGCAGATAGCTAATGTTAAAAGGAATAACTTAGACTACTTTTATTTTGGAAACTGAACAATATTTTTATTGTTAAATTCCACGCGGACGAAGTCGCGGGCACAGCTAGTTATTATATATATGTCTTATTATCATCATCATTTTCAGCCCACATGCACCCACTGCTGGGTATAAGCCTCCCCGGTTCTACGCCAGTGCCCAGGCCATGAGACAGTCCCACCACAGTTTACCAGCCGCTTTAGCGATGTCATCAGCCCATTAAATTTTGCCTAATATACAGGCTACCTAATGAAGATCTTTTTACCGACTTTTTGTGGCTTCTTACATTAGCGCGTTCAAGCATACAAACTTCACCACTTTTACTCTGTTTGTATAGATTACACTAGTTATCCGTAGACTGACGCTATCGTTAATGATCGACAAAATGTTGGCTGAAAACGATCGTTTGCGGGTTGTGTCGAAACGACGTCATTTGTTATCCCCATATTTGGATGATATTGAAACCATTTATCCACGTGAACGGCAATCATTTCGCCTTTATGACACTCGATGTTAATAAATGAAAACTGAAAATGAAAACGTTGTACTGATGTGGGATTATATATCCCTTTTGATACAGTAATCCAAATGAAACGTCAATCACAGGAGCTCATTCTCGTGTTTGCGAGAAACCGGTTGAGAATGCTGACAGGTAATTTTTGGAACGATCAAACATTGCAAATCCGAAATACATTTGTATCTTTTATGACAAATTGTATGACGGAAAGTAATTATATAAGTAATAGCATTAAAAAAATGGTTTCATTGATAGATTTCCCTTGTCCTTTTCACATTCCCATCTTTAGACACGACTTCGATCTAAGTCGTGTGTTTATATTTTGTCAGTCTTTCATGAATAATCTTTTTTCATGTCCAAACCAATGTAACCTGTATTACTTCACCTTTACAATCACAATTTATAATCACGAGCATGAAGAGACTGATGAATGTGGACGAAGCGAAAGAGGTATGTAAGTCTAGAGAGAACTGACGCTCTATACTCTCTGCCTACCCCGTTAGGGACTTGGCGTGATGATATGTATGTATGTACAATCACACCATTGCTTATGCCAGTTGTTGTGCGAATTTCTACACTGCGGATTCAATATTATCGTTACCCCTTAAATTCTTCGAAAGGAACGTATCTCAAATCCATTAAAACTATTTACATACTTCCTCTGAGATTGACATTAAGTCTAAAGAATTTACATTTTTTTTTTTCATACAAAAAATATTAATGTACGCTCGTGCCTTGCAGACGATATAATATATTTTTTGAGTATATTTAGTGTGGCTAAAGTGGAAATATTATCTTCTTATATCTATAGAAGAAGAAGACTTAAATCTGTATAAGTTGAACTTTAAATCCCTGCTTGCATAGTTATATGTGTGGTGCCCGGAACCTTTCTCAATAAAGAAACACAGACCTCTCAGGAACAGAGTCGTTTAGCTACAAACTTATACAGTCGCTCTTTTAATATGTAAAAGTTGTACCTACAATGCTACCATGTGTCTATTTATTCCTACCAAAAGGGGAGAAAAGTTCAATGTACTGCAAAAGTTTAGCTTCTGAAATAAACCTCTCTTTTGTGAACTCCCGGAGAAACAAAATTAAAATAAAGTACTATAATACGTGCAGTAACAATACTGCACGTATTATAGTACTACAAAGGTTGCCTTTTATATAACTGTTTTTTTTTAAATACCTAATAATATTGAATATTACGCCATAGCACTACCCTTTCGGCATTGTTTTTCTGCTACTTTCTTTTACTTCAATTTCCGGAGCCCGGCTCCGGCGAGCGCATCGCCGTGTCTCATTTACTGTCATACAATCGTCTTTGAATGTCTTCTCGAACATAAACTGGTTTTTCTTTCACTGTAAAGTTCGCGCTGTGATAAATCATTGTTTTCACGTTCAGCTAAAATATTGGTGGGCACCCCTTGGGTTTAAACCTAATCACCTTGGTTTTCATTTTTCTCGGCATTCAATGTTTTTTGTGGCACCCATTGTGCGGCTAGTTACATCCAAACTTCGTCCGACATACCATACGTGAAAATAAAATAAAGTGAGTAGATATTCTTTTGGGTTGTTCTTTTAAGTGCCGATTAGGAGGCAGAAAATAGTTAAGATACATACTCCGTTAATAGGAACGTAAGTAATATTTTCCCAGCCGACGTTTATTGGGTAAGGCTATAATTGTTTTCCTTGGGATATCTTTGAACTTTACTGCTTAGAAAATCGTAACGATGCTAATAAATTGGATTCATGTGTTGGGAAAGGTAAATAGTTTTTTTACGTAGTATCTTTAAATTAATAGAAACCCTTACCTAAACGTACGTTTAAGAGGTGATGCAATTCGTATAGATTATTCTACATTCGCTACATATTTGCACTTCGTTCAACCTAGTATGTTCAGCGCCATTTTGTAAATATAAGTTTAGATAAAAGAAGAGATATATCTTTTCACTTCAACCAAATTGACCTCCTTTTCATGCTTCTTCTGTTAAGCTCATTTGTATGTATTTTTTGTAATCTACTCTAATGCGTGTACATGCGTATCCATAATACGTTTAAGAAATGTAAATACATAGTTCCATTTTCGGACCGAAAACTGTAAGAGAGATATCTGGCACTCTACTCTCGCTACCTACCCTGTGAGGGACCGTGAGGCAGGGCGTGATGATAATTATGTATGTATGATACGATTCAACAAAGGCTCTTAAAGCCAAGTTCTATCTATAACCTAATTCCACAAGTAATGCTCTTAAAGCCAAGTTCTAGCTATATCTATATAGCTTCAAACCTAAATACTTTGTCCATACAATGAATAAGCGAGGCCAAGACAGAACAACCAGTTCACGTTAGTGCATCAGTATTACGTACGTAAGGGAGGTGAGCCGTAGTTTAACATGATATAAAACCGGGTTTGACCGGTGATTTATGAATGCTAGGATTTCAACCGCTGAATATCCTATTACCATACTTTGTATGGACGTACAGCTCATAGTGATATGGCTATAGCTGTTATATATGCCGTTGCTATTCGTATATATGCCTATCTATCTCCATAATACGTTGACAGCACAAAACATTACCATTTAGGACGGCTATATTTTTGGAGAGGATTATCTCTAACATAACTGATAATGAAAGAAATGCAAAAAAAAATTGTGGAGTCTAGAGTTTCCACTTAGTATTTGTCTGTTTGAAATGAAGTAGATATTAAAATGATTAAATAGGTAATTTGTAGCTTATTTATTCATAAATATATCTTTATGCCTTCCCAAAAGTATCGCCGACGGGTTAGGCAGGGGTGTATAACCCATTTTTTCCATGCAGTTTTTATCCATGTACCAACACAGACGGTCTATCGCCTGTTCTCAAGCACGAATTTTCCTATTTATTCACGTAAGCTCCATAATCCGAATGATGTTAATCCCAAATCAAGTTGTGTAATTGCGGCAATTAATGTAGTTTCCTGTCTTCATATCTGACTCAATTAGAGTTTCCTAACTTCTCAACAAGTTAAATATAAACTCTGGGGCTGATCGTTAATTTGCCCAATATCTTGGGCCAGTTGGAGTGTTTACTGAGCCCTATGTTCTTGTAATCTTTAGAAGTTACTCTTATTTCATTAAGAACGTAATCCAATGTATTATGAACGTGTTTGTGTCAGTCTAATTAGTTGACTTATAAATAATTAGTTACTCTCATCTTCTCTTCAGACTCCGGTATCTTTATATATATACATATATTTCTTCTGTACGTGTGTATGTCACTGAACTCCCCCTAAACGGTTCGATCGATTTTAATGAAATTTTCTGTGGGTCATCAGTTGGATTCGAGAATGGTTTAAATTCACAATTGGACTCGATAGGCGGCACTGCGATCGTTTTTCAGAAGCTTGTATTCTTTTACCCAAGCAAAGCTGGGCGAAACAACTAGTATACATACAAAATGCTTGTTAGTTAAACATATAGTACTATATTAATGTTTTAGAGAATAGTGACTTGCGTAGTTAATATTGAAACATGAATGAGCTTTTTTAAATTTATTTACAGAGAAGGGAAACCCTTACGCAGGCTTACGTATGAATGGAGGTTCTGACGTGCTTAGAACCGCACTTTATATACTGTGACAGTTGTGTACTTCTTATCTGTCACGTTGGCATCTAAATATTTCATTGGCGATAATAGGGTATCATTAGAGATATAATATTATATATAATTATAATATAATAGAGATATAATTATATCTCTAATGATACCCTATTATCGCCAGTGAAATATTTGGATGCCAACGTGACAGATAAGAAGTACAGATAAGGCTACCTCCTGAGAACATTCATAGTAAGCACATTTCGCAGTAATAAAGTCACTGTATGATAATTATCTTTACATATCTTAATACGAAGTCTCTAACCGAGATCTGTACGCTTAGATGTTTAAAACTACGCGATGGATTTTTAATGCGGTTTTCATTAATAGAAAGGGTGAATCAAGAGAGAGTTTATTTGTATACTTTAATATTGTAAGTAATCTTTACCAATATTATAAAGAGGAAATATTTGTATGTAAGTGTGTTTGTATGTAAGTATGTTTGTAAGGAATTGGCTCAAAAAGTACAGGTCCGATTTAAAATCTTTGACCATTTTAATGCTACATTATCACTGATTAATATAGGCTGTTTTAATTGCAAGAAAAATATAAATTTTATGTCAAAAAACTAGTTTTAATTAAAATAACTTTATAGTTCTGGCGCAAATAATGCTTTGGTTTGTTAATGACAAGCAATCTGACCCAAGGTATTGATCATAAATACGAAATATGAAAATCAGAGGTTCAGTTAATTCGCACTAATAATCATAATGGGATATGAAAACAAGGTTATAATGAGAGTTGGCAACATAGTTATAATATAGTTATACATTTTAATTACACTTCTCGCTCGTTTTAATTATTATTTGGTATCCCAATAACGTGAATGAGTATGCGCTTTGTCTGATGCTATGCTACCACAGCCTATGGACTCTTGCTGAATAAGCGTATATGGAAATCTTGAACATCCCAGATATTACAGCCCATCTCCTCTTACTATCGAAGCTATATTCGACATTCATAAGTAACCGTTTACCATCATGCGTATCGCATGATTATTTGTCACCTACTAGCGTATAAAACACAAGAGAATAAAGTGAATTGTATTCTTTTTTTGGAAATAAATGTCTTCCATTGCAAACCGTTACATGTACCTATAGTGTTTTGTTTCGCTATCAAGTCAGGCGGCCACTTTTTACTGTAATTTTATTCCGTGTAATTAAGCCATGCATTGCCCTAGGGCATTACAATAAACACAAAAACATACGTTGAAATAGTCTTAAAAATGTTGCAATTTCATATGGCTTACAGAAACCGAAAGTCAGTTTCTGCACACCAATAACGATTGGCATCGCCGTTATTGTTTCCGCTTC
>JACCPG010001553.1:0-10253 GCA_016069955.1 Drepana arcuata
ATTTCTTCTCAGACGTATGCAGGTTTCCTCGATGTTTTCCTTCACCGTAAAGCTCGTGGTGTGACTAATCACTGTACTTAAGTTCAGAAAAAACTCATTGGTACAGTCGGGATTCGAACTTGCGACCTTTGCATCGCAGGCAACTACTCGAACCACTCGGCCACCACGGCTCTATAAATTATATTTATATAAAATAAATATAATATATTCTCACGCCTTCCCAAAAGGGTCCCCGAAGGGGTAGGTGTATAGGTAGTACCCACACACCCACTTTCCGCCAGAGATATATTTAGGTGCCAACGTGACAGATGGCGAGTCCGTCGCCATCTGTCACGTTGTCGCCGTCGTCTTTAAATTGCTTCTCAGACGTATGCAGGTTTCCTCTCAATGAATTCCTTCACCGTAAAGCTCGTGGTGTGAGTAATCACTATAAGTTCAGAAAAACTCATTGGTGCAGTTGGAATTCAAACTTGGAATCTTTGTGTTGCAGGTAGCTACTCGAACCACTCGGCCACCACGGCTTGTTACCTAGTTAAAATGGGTATAGAAATTTAGCCACTGCGAGGGAAACTCCTGTGGAAAATATAAATGCAATAATGTAGCGATATGAAGTCAATTAGCTGAGTCAAGGCGCTAATGATTTGTTGGGTATTTAACTCAAGTCCATAAATTGTAGTTTTAATTACAGAAATACATACATACATATAATCACGCCAAGTCTCTAACGGGGTAGGCAGAGAGTATAGAGCGCCAGTTCTCTCTAGACTTACATACCTCTTTCGCTGCGTCCACATTCATCAGTCCCTTCATACATGCTCGTCGGTTTCGAGTGCTATAGATGTATAGACGTACTTCAGTAACGCCGATGGACTCGCCATCTGTGGCGTTGGCACCTACAATATATCGAAATCAAATTATTTTATTCAACGTAAGGAACAGGGAACACTTATTGAACGTCACATATTTAATATAAACTAAAGTTACCAAAGTTACCACCGTTTCCAAGAAAAAAATACCTGCCAGGAGAATATCTCTGGGTGTGTAGGTACTACCTATAAACCTCTGTCAACCCATTCGGGTTGTGGGAAGACGTGAGGGTATATTATATTAGTATTTACGTTATAAGCGCACTCATTGTACCCCCAACCGGCTTAACCCTACCGCCGCCGGTCAGACGGTAATAGAAATAAATCGGTACCCTCTCCCGTGGTCGGTTCAACCCGGTTGTTTCGTATTCGTACCCTTGGGACGCGCGTGTCCCACAGTAAAAGTTGTAATGCATTTGCGCCGCCTCAATTGAATGCTGAAAGGGTTAAAATTACCCTTTGTACAAATGAGTTTTGCTCGCCGAAATTTGCTTACGTTACCTGATGACGTATGAATGTAGCCTTTTTAGAAATAACCTGCTTTGTTAACTTTTGCATGACAAAGCTTTGGCATTTCAGGTGAACAATTGTGTTCAGGTGAGATTGACGAAACAGATATACAAAGCATAAGTGTGTGCAAGAAGAGGCAGAGGAAGGCCACGTTCCAACTACCTGGATCAAATCGATCGGACGCTCAAGGACGGGAACGTCAAGAGTACTCGAAACCGACGAGCATGTATGAAGAGACTGATGAATGTGGACGGCGAAAGAGGTATGTAAGTCTAGAGAGAACTGGCGCTCTATACTCTCTGCCTACCCCGTTAGGGACTCGGCGTGATGATATGTATATGTATGTTTAATTTGCAATAGGAAATTTTATATACCTAATTACTTTTTAGTTTATTATACTTATTTTTGTTTTGCCTGGAGAGTACGGCATAGAGTTTTTCAAAATGGGTGTGAAATAACGCGGTTGAAACCGCAGGGCGCAGCTAGTTTAGATATAAAATGTAAAGAAATCCACATTATCATAATGATCAAATAATAAGAAATAGAGAGATTAAGAGAAGTAGGACATAACGGGTTTTCCGTTCGAATTTGTGGCAGCCCGACTGGGGCAGGACCTCCACCTTATAGAAGTCCGTAGGCAAATAACACAATTTTTGTGTTGTTTTCCTGTGCGTCGAATAGCCCCCGGCGAAACTCGAACCCGCGACCTCAAGCTTCGCAGTCGGGACCTCTAACCACTAGACCAGATGACCGTCAACAACATGCCATTAGAATCTTCCATGAGCCCCAAGCTTGTTAAATAAGAAACTCCAGTACATTTTTCACAATACTCCGGTTACAAGCGGGAATTGTCACGTGTCCCATTATTCGGGCCAGTTTGTCCCACTTGGCGGTAACCTGACACCGGTCCATCGTTGCTTGTCACCGAGATTCGTTGATTCTTGTATGTCATACATATATACATGCGTATATTTATAGGGTGGTCAGGAGTTCATTTCCTTCCTTCATTGAGACGAGCTTCCCTATCGAAAATATATTGTCTCGTTTTCCCTGTGTCCTTTACGTTGAATAAATGGGGTAGGTAGAGAGAGAATAGACTCTCCACTCTTACCGTTTATCAGTTTATTATCAAATCGTGTTGCAGTTGCCTGCGACGCAAAGGTCGCGAGTTCGAATCCCGACTGTACCAATGAGTTTTTCTAAACTTAAGTACAGTGATTAGTCACACCACGAGCTTTACGGTGAAGGAAAACATCGAGAAACCTGCATACGTCTGAGAAGAAATTCAAAGGCGTATGTATAGTCGTACTTGAGTAATGGCGATGGACTCGCCATCTGTCACGTTGGCACCTAATATACCTCTAACGGAAAGTGGGTGTGTGGGTATTACCTATACACCTCTGCCTACCCCTTCGGGGACCCTTGTGGGAAGGCGTGAGGATATATATATATATATCAAATCATCACGAGCCCCGGGGTAGAGAGAGTAGAGCGTCGGTCGGAGAGCAAAGTCAGTAATTCTATAAAATATTTTCATCGTATTTGAGATACGGCAATGGACTCGCCATCAGTCACGTAAGCACCAACAATATATCTCTGGCGGGAAGAGGGTTTGTGGGTACTGTGTGCACACCTCTGCCTACCCCTTCCTGGAGCCATATTCCTTACAGACTCAAACAATATCCAAACAAATATCGGCTTAAAAAAGTAGTTATTCCTGATCATTGAGATACTAAGTATTTAGTCGATTATTTCACGATTTCAGTAAATTCAGGTAGCCATTTTGCTTTTTCAGCGGCGTACAATTGTATCACTCGTGACTTTATGGGAAGGCGTTAGAGTAAATATATATTATTACTAGTTGTCCCGCCCAGCTTCGCCCGGGTGAAAAAGCTAAACTTCCTGAAACACGATTGCAGCGCCACCTATCGGCTCCAATTGTGATATAAGCTATCCTATCTTTTAAGTTGGATCAAATTGCACACGTTGTGCAAATTTGATTGAAATCAGTTAAGTAGTTTAGGAGCCCATCGCGGACAAACAACGTGACACGTAATTTATATATATTAAGGTTATTTATCCATTTTAAACAAATACTTCGAAACATATTCTCAAGACGCTAATTATATTGAATAGCACAACTTTAATGAACTTCGAATAACATTTCTTTGTTCCAAAAGTATCCAACAGAGTACTGTAATCAAATTGTGTGTTTGTTTTAAGCCTCCGATACACAGGGTGTAGCTTTATCCCCAGTTCCCTGACAAGGGTCACGTCCGCCGCACGCCTGGCCTTGCTCCAAGGAACAATATTTTCACCCATTGTTGGAAGTTTTGGATTCGATTTGGGGTAAACATTTGTACTAGTCCCTTATTGTTGTATAAAATTGTTTAAATTGTTTATATACATATTAATTGTTTTATTTACATATTTATGGGCCCGCCATCTGTCACGTTTGCACCTAAAATACCCTTGGTGAATGAGGGTGAGTGGGTACTATACACCTCACCGACCCTTTCGGGGACCCGTGTGGGAAGAGTAACAATTTTCGCATTTTTTATTACTAAAAGGACTATGTTCCATTTGTCATCTATGGCTAGTAGAGGTACCTAGAAGAAATACAGTTCCATGCTATAACCAAAACAAAGGTATCCAAGTACCATTATAATTTTAAAAAGCTAGCAACCGTTCCTCATTTTAAAATTCGAATGCGAGAGCGACTTGGTACGAAGTTTTTTACCAGCGTTCCAACACTTCTTTGACGACTATTTTCACAAAAATTCCATTCTAGAATGCAATTTCAAATTTAAAACGTCCCACGTTGATATCACTGGCACATTTTACGGAATTTTTTTTTGTTTCTGGTAAATGTGTTTACGTATCATCGTATCAGGTTGATTTTGATAAAGGATATTTTATTAGTCAATGGTTTTATTCAAAATACGTTTCTCACGGTTTCACCCGCAAAGGTTGATCGTATCGTTTTATTTTGGCCAATTAACATAATATCTTTATTAATGAGGTTATACTGATGAATATATAAGCTGTATTATTGCAAACTTTTTTTATTTTTTTTAACCGGTTATTGTTTATCCGCTTGTAGTATTAATAGAATATTATTTTCATTTCCAAAATTGACTAATTACCAATGTCTTATGACAATCATGAAAGTAAAAAAAGCGGCATATATATAATAAGTTTTGATTTTAAATATAAATAAGGATACATAGAAAAGAAATGCTTATATCTATAGTATCTATCTATGTGTAACCATCTTTTTGTCGGTATATATTGCAAGCGACAGGAAATATCAGACTCAGTTTAAATAATTTTAGTGATGTCGGCGTAACATGCATTAGTATAATTTAAAAAGAAAACGGTAGCTGGCGTCTTGCCAACCCCTGGGTATTTTACTGATGAAGCCTTTTAAATGCGGAAATATTAAAAGTCTCGAGAAGTACTATTTTGTTCATCGAAAACCGACGTTCTTTCAACACTGTTACATGTTATTATGTCGTATGCATTTTTTTTACATACGTACTGGCCGAATAAGAAGAAACTGCCACAAAAAATTCAAACTGGAATTCGAAAAGCAAATTTCGGATTCAGAATGAAAATTATGCGAAAATTGAAAAATAGAACGTTAAAATATAGCCAGACTTTTGAAATGTAAAACAAAAGGAGAACAGAAATCCTTGCCGTGAATGGCAAGCAGTGGAAAGCAGTCACAAAGCCGCACAATGAATGGGACGTTTTAAATCAGGAAGAACAATGTGGTATTGATGGCGCTTTGATCGAATGGTATTGTAAGATTTTCAGCACACATATCACGCCACAAATCCTTGAGGAGTAGACTTATACATATATCTACACGCCATCCCACAAGGGTCCCCAAAGGGGTAGGCAGACACAACTCCCATTTTTTGATCGAGATATATTAACGCGCTAACGTGACAGATGGCGAGTCCACCGCCGTTTCTCAAGCACGACTATTCATACGCCTTTAAATTGCTTATCAGACGTATGATCGGAAAAACTCATTGGTACAGTCGGGATACGAACTTGCCATCATTGTGTCGCGGGCAAGAACACGAACCACTCGGCCCACGGCTATAAATAATTATTTCTTAGTCCATTATATTAAGTAACTGACCATTATAGATGCGAAGTATTCGCACAGGTCACCTAGTATTAGGTTAAGTATTGTATAGAACCTCTTCGGAAGATCTAAGCCAGTTTTTATTGTAACAGAGAAGCATTTGCCAACATAAGCCCGACTTCTTACCGTGACCACGAAGCGGTAAAAACATGTCAATGTCAAACTGAAATGTCACTAAGTGTCACGATGACAATACGAAGTTGCCATTACAAAAAAACAGTTAGATGTAACAATGCATAGTTCCACTAGTGACGACCGACCGTCCGTAAATGGTTAGTCCTTGCTTATCCTAAAAGGTTCGTATAGCGCGTGCGGCTAAGGCTGCGACCTAAACTTTGTCATATTAAATGCTAAAATATATGTTATTATAATTACATTAATAAAAGCCGTTGTGGCCGAGTGGTTTAAGTAGTTGCCTACGACACATAGGTCGCAAGTTCGAATCCCGACTGTATTAATGAGTTTTTCTGAACGTAAGTACAGTGATTAATTACACCACGTGCTTTTCGGTGAAGGAAAACATCGAGAGGAAACCTGCATACTTCTGAGAAGCAATTCAAAGGCGAATGTATAGTCGTGCTTGAGTAACGGCGATGGACTCACCGTCTGTCATGTTGACACCTAAAACGTATCTCTGGCAGAAAGTGGATGTGTGGGTACTACATATACAGCTCTGTATATACAGTTTGTAAGTTTGGATGTTTGCGGTTCTTTCAGGGCCAAACGGCTGAACCGATTTGGCTGAAAGTTGAAATGGTGATAGATTATAACTAGGAATAGGAAATAGGCAACTTTTTTTCTATTTTCTATTTTCTTATAATGTATAATAATAAATACCTGGGACAATTCCACACAAATTGACCTAGTCCCAAATTAAGCAAAGCTTGTGTTATGGTAACTAGACAATGATTTATTTACTTATATTTATTTACTTTATTATGTATGATACTCTTTCACAGCATAGCGGCTGAACCGATTCTAGCAGGAACATTTCCAAAGCTACTTTTCGAACACCACGCGGGCGAAGCCGCGGGCATAAGCTTAGTATTTGATAGTTTATCAAAAAATCTTACTGGCGTTGTATATGGCCTCCCCTTAATATTAGTTCCATTTTGCAATCTGTATTCACAAGAGACCTCAAGGTCTATAGCTTTGTGTTTATGCGTTTTGTATTTATTGATTAATTATTTATATTTATTGTATTTTATAAATGCCGTGATGTTATAAATCGTAATATCTACATACATAAATATTATGAAGAGGTTACGTTTGTATGTATTCTCTGAAAATTCGCATTATTATTTCAAGATTATTTTACCTATGTACCTATATCAAATTACCCGATACATGTCAATGTCAATGTGCCAGATGGCGAGTCCATCGCCCTATCATATCCACAGCTTTTCCTACATACGCCTTTGAATTTCTTCTCAAACGTATGCAGGTTTCTTCTTGACGTTTTCCTTCACCGTAAGCCTCGCGGCACGATTCATCGCTGTTTTTTTCCGCCTGATGGTAAGCGGGTACCGCCGCCTATGGACGCTTGCAACTCGCGCGTTGCCGACCCTGCAGGAATCTTTTCACACCCTTCTTGAAGAACTCCATGCTGTACTCTCCAGGGAAAGCCTCAACGGGGAGCTCATTCCACAGCCTGAGCGTTCGCGGAAGAAAACTCCTTTGGAAGCGCACAGTGCGAGACCTTTGTGGCTCCAAGGTATGGGGATGAATTCCCCGTCGATGGCGAGAGGTGCGGTGGTAGAAGGTGGAAGTGGGCATCATGTCGAACAATTCTGCAGAACACTCCCCGTTATACAAGATCAGGATGCTGTATATAGGATCAGGAAATAGGAGGATAATAATGGAGTTACTTGGAAACGACCAACTCGAACCGTGCACCTTTTTCGACGTTTTATAAGTGCCCATCTAGGCCTATGTGAAATAAAACTATTTTCAGTTCTAGTCAGGATTCGATTCAGGACCACGGTTTTAAAATTGGGCGTCTCGAGTTGCTTTAGCCGGCCCGACATGGGGTATCTCAATATATATACTAATACCACTATTATACTAAAAATCACTAGGTATATAATATTATATAATAAAAATAATATCTTCACGCCTTCCCACAAGGGTCCCCGAAGGGGTAGGCAGAGGTGTATACACCCACTTTCCGCCAGAGGTATATTAGTCTATGTATAGAGTATGTATAGTCGTGCTTGAGTAAAGGCGATGGGCACGCCATCTGTCCCGTTACCACCTAATATACCTCTGGCGGAAAGTGGGTGTGTGGGTATTACCTATACACCTCTGCCTACCCCTTCGGGGACCCTTGTGGGAAGGCGTGAGGATATATTATTATAAATTCCAAGCGGACGAAGTCGTGGACACAGCTAGTACAAAATAAACTTGTAGATCGATTCAAAGTCTCCAATAGTCATAAAAAATGCCCTTGAAGTCTAGTGTTGACGTAACTCCAGGCTATGCACCCATCTAGGAAAAAAACAAATGTACCTATTCTTCTTTAACATTTTACGAGAGTCGTCAGTCTGACCTTAATAAAAATGTATTCTAGAAAACGTTTTGTTTTGTTCATGAATGCTTAAGCTCTAAACAAACTACATCATCCGGCTTATTGTCTGTATCTTTTCCGTTATTTTTATGTTTTACCTTTATGGTATGAAAAACTTCTAATAGGCCCCCAAATGAGATTCGAACCGGCGATTTACGTGAATCCGTTAAACGCTCTAACCATTTGCTCACAATCCTGCCTCAATTGTATTTTATTTCATGTTTAGTTCACATAATTGTGTATTAAACATACAGACGAAATAAGTTCCTAGACCAAATTAAGGACGTCTTGAAAAAAGGCCCTAAACCAAAGAGCATGTATGAAGAGACTAATGAAGGTGGACGAAGCGAAAGAAGTATGTAAGGAACGTAGCAAGTGGAAAGAAGTGGTCTCTGCCTACCCCTACGGGAAAGAGGTAAACATACACATGGCCTAGAGGAGAGACTAATAACTCGATAGTCAGACATATCGTTATGATTGGCAATGGGTCGAAAATAGTGGTGTTGGAAGAGAGGTCTCTCCCAACATTCAAGCACGCAGGTCATTGCAATGGGTCGATAAAGGCTCAATTGATTGATTTCATACACATATCATCACCCCGAGTCTACCACGGACTAAGCAGAGAGAGTTTTGCAATGTTTAAACACGATGTACAAAGCATAAATTAATAAACACGAGATAACACTAACAGAGACACTACTAGTCTACTCTTTCCCTTCATCATCGGTCTCTTTGTACATGCTCGTCGGTTTGGAGTACACCTGACGTTTCCATACTTGGGTATTACTTCGGTTTGCTACTCTTCGGATAAGGAACTCACGGAGCAAGAGACAATAAAAAACCTTTGATTTCGTGATTTGAGAGACGTTGTCTATTGCCGGCTAAAACTTATATAATTATATAATATATCCCCACGCCTTGCCACAAGGGTCCCCGAAGGGGTATGCAGAGATGTATAGGTAATACCCACACACCCACTTTCCGCCAGAGGTATATTAGGTGCCAACGTGACAGATGGCGAGTCCATCGCCGTTACTCAAGCACGACTATACATACGCCTTTTTTGAATTTCTTCTCAGACGTATGTAGGTTTCCTCTCGATGTTTTCCTTCACCGTAAAGCTCGTGGTGTGACTAATCACTGTACTTAAGTTTTAAGTAAGCAAAAACGTATTACTTATATTATAAATCTGAGGACTACAGTCAATTCATTTTAATTATAAACAGATGCCATCTGCCGCGTTGGCACCTAAATATATATCTGCGGGGAAAAGTAGGTGTGTGGGTTCTACTACACACATATACTCACCCCCTACCCCTTATGGGAAGGCGTGAAGAATTGCTAAAAATGGTTTTAACATTTACGAAACCAGATGAATTTATTAGGAAAAAAAATGCTTTAAACTGGTAACACTTAAATGTTTTATTTATATTTATAAACAGATGCGCGCGCCGCGAACTATATGCAAATATGTTAATAAAATAAAAAAGAGGTCTGTAACCTCAAACTGGATATCGATATATATATTTTTAAAGGTCAACCATGCAATCGTGTTTGTGTCTTCGAACCCAGGGACATATCTATGTAGGTGTGTAATCCAATTGACCAATTTGTGAACGATGTGTAACGGTTTCTTTTTCTGTTGTGCCGAACTATGGTTACAATATATATATATATATATACAATAATATATATAATAATATTATATACAATATATATATATACTAGCTGTCCCGCCCAGCTTCGCCTGGGTGAAAAGGTAAACTTCCTGAAGCACGATCACAGCGCCACCTATCGGGTCCAATTGTGATGTAAGCTATCCTATCTTTTAAGTTAGATCAAACTGCACACGGTGTGCAAATTTGGTTGAAATCGGTTTAGTAGTTTAGGAGCCCATCGCGGACAAACAACGTGACGCGAAATTTACATAAATATTAAGATATATAACCGTGGTGGCTGGATAATAAAGTCCAAAATAAAGATTTTAAGTTCAACCCTGGCTTTGTCTAAATTTCATTATCACAGGCAGAGAGAAGTTCTATCTAGAGTTACAGACCTTCGATATGTCTATAGGCATCAGTCTCTTCATACATGCTCGTCGGTTTCGAGTACTCTTGACGTTTCACATTTATAATATTACTAGCTGTGCCCG